>JACXGK010000922.1:0-11186 GCA_016801125.1 Novumbra hubbsi
CCCTTACCTCCCCCGGCCAAATACTGCACCACTATTAAGTACCCCCATGTCACATTATAGACCCCTTACCTCCCCCGGCCAAATAATGCACCACTATTAAGTACCCCCATGTCACGTTATAGTACCATTACCTCCCCCGGCCAAATACTGCACCACTATTAAGTACTCTCATGTCACATTATAGTACCATTACCTCCCCAAAGCATATTACTGTGCCATTACAGTTCACCTTGTAAAGTATTATGGCTCTACAAACATCGCTTCCAAAACAGTGCACCATTACAGTCCTACTGTGTGACCTCATAACTCCACCTTCAAGCATATATGTGTAAGAAACTGAACCTTTAGAGTCCCCCTGGTTCACATCATGAACTGTCCCACAGGTACATGTAGTGCTATAATGGCTTTATTCTACAATTAAAGGTAAAATGCTCTTCATTTCAAACACTCAGCAGCAATAATCCCATCCATGCAGGGCTATTGCCTGGTAACGCTAACAAGGTAAATTATTTGTTTCCAACACACACTTCTGTGTGTTTCAAAATTAATAAGAATGAGTTGCCATTGCCTATTATTGTTTTTATCCTCAGTGCAAATTTATAAAACATAGAATTTTAAAATGATATAGAACTTTTCATCAACGTTCTCCACATAGTATGTCTTTGTAGGAGAACAATTCAATTGTAAAAAAAACGAATTGTGCACTTGTACAGTGTTAGGCCTTCATTATTAAAATTATTCGTCTAACTCTGTCAATTGTTTTTGTTGATCATTGCTAGAAAGCCATTTTCATGTCTTGCCATAGATTTCCAAATCATTTTAGGTAAACCAATGTTACTAGGTCACATAGGAACATGCAAACTGGTCCTGGGAAGCAAGGACATTTTAGCTTTGGCCTGAGGTTAAAGTTATTGTGCTGATCCTGCTGAAACGGCCATTTAACTTTCAGATCAACCAATAGTATTTCCCAGAGCATTTGTTTTATCCTCATAACTCTTAAAAAAAAAAATTATGATGATAAGCATATCCATTTATGATGCAAATGTAAAAAGTAATGCTCAGGTAAAATCCCTTAGAGGTTACCTTTCTGGTAACAGAGTTCACAATGTAGTGAAATCTAAAACTTCATCAATAACTTTTTCCTACTCAAAGGAATTGAGCAAATGGATTTGCTTTTTTGCAGGCTTTTTGGAAAACGCTAGTCTTTGTGGTTTATCGACTGTATCCTTGTTTTTACAGCTTGTCATCTAACCATATTCCAAGTAATTTTTTACAAGGGATTATTCTAACAAATAAATGCTAGGTTATTGAGGTTAATGTTTAGGGTTAGGATTAGTATACATTTGTAGCTTAGTTAATATGTGTCACATTTATCTGCTATAGTATCACAAAACCATATTGTGTTGGTCAGCTTGTTCTAGTCTGGTTTTAGCAGATGACACAAACACATGCACTAACACACAGTTCACAACTACATAGTCTCACCACCAAAAAGCATGAGTCATTACAAACAGACTGGATGTGACACCGTCAAGACCTCCATTAGGATAAATACAAACCATTAGAGATCATGTTTCGATTCAGACAGATGGAGAACAATTCTAGTCACTGCTATTAAATAAATTGTATTACGTCATTTAATGTTTTTGTTGTTGGCTTATCTGGTGCTAAATTATATATCTAAAATCCTGTGCAATATGTCCATCTATTTATGGTAGTACAACTAGATATTACCCACGGTGGCAAATTCTAAAAAGGCAAAGACAGATAACTGACAAACATGTTGCTGTGAATCATTGTACCCATTAACTCCCATACAGAAACAGTAGAAGGCAATTCACTTCTTCCCCCAGCTCCTGAATCGATCTAAGCCCCAACCCCATCTCCCCCACATGCTGCAGCCCGGTGGGTTTTACCCCTCATGGTTAGGACTCTGGTCCCCTTCTTGCTAGGATCACAACTAGACCAGTGTCCTAAATGGGACCATATTGCCCTTTGTAGTGCACTGCTTTTGAGCAGGGCCCATAAGGTGCCACTTGGGATGGTGGCACCTTATGGTTGGTGGTACCCTTCTCACCCATCCTGAGTCTCTCCCACCTGTTAGAGTGAAAAGGTTTTTGTAGGGGGTGTAATGGCAGAGGTCCGTAGAGAGGCCAAATAGAGACTGGGAAATCATCAAAGGTTAGCAATGTTCCATGGATGCGCCTCCCCTGCTGGTAGTGTCCTGCCTTGCAGATGTCCACGTGTCACCCTGGCTTTTAATTGGCTCGTTATACAGGTGCCAGATCACAGGCTGTTTGGGACACACTTGGACGCACCAATTTGGGACACACTTAATAATCCTTCCTCCCTATTATACACACAAACTGGAAAACACCCACACTGGCTCCCCTGAGTGTTCATCGCTAACATAGGTAAAGTTTTCATTAAATGCATTTAGGGTTAGAACAACAGATGTTCCACTTTGCCAACTAAGGGATTCAATTCATCTACCTTTTGGATACTGGTGAGGTACTCAATGCACTGTCTCCATCTACCCACGTCTTCTTTTTCTTTTCTTTGTTTTGCTTCCTCCTCTGCTCGCATTAATCCCTGTTTAATCAGTATCTGCCTCTCGTTCCTCAGTCTTTTTCTTATCTATTTCATCTCAATCCCTTATTCTCTGTTCAAATCACTGAGTGGCTCAAATACACTTTCATTCCTTTCCCACCATCTCTTTGTATCTCCTCCTCATTCACCTTTCTGTCTTCCTCTTACCCTTTCTCTCAATCTTCCCTCTGTCCCTATTTCCCTCTGTCTCCACCTCTACTGTCCTTCCCTCGTTTCCATCTCACCACTGTCTTTTCTTTTTTTATTTCTTCCTTTATTCCCCTCAGTGGGAATGCATCCAATGCTGCAAACTCAGTAGGACTGTTCTTGGACTTTGGTTGATTCCAGTGTCTCAGTTGGTGACATGAAACTTTCTATCATCCTAAGTAATGTGCCTCCTCATCAGCTGGTCACAGTACACAGTTTTCCCACTGAGGTCTACTTTTCTAAGCCAACCATTTCCTCACCTTTCCATTAGAAAGCACCCCTCAGTCTTTGCTTGTCTTATTTACTTTGTTTTCTCCCTAGATTAAAGCCATGGTGACGTAGACAAATGCACACACAAAACACACACACAACAAAAAACATCATAGCCTTTGCATTGCAGAAAATGAAAATGAAGGCAGTGGTTAAAAACTATTTTGGAAACCCTATTACATCTGTCTTTAATAATGCTGCATGTCTTTTGGAAAAAGCTATGATAATTGTTTTCCGGAGGTCAGTTAAGAATTCTCATTAGAATGTACAAATGAAGCAGTACAAATTTATTATTTATTTCCATATGTATATGCAAATACTTACGTCACTGTTATATCAATTATATTAATAAGACAATAAGTTATTTAACTTTTTACAATTCATTTAACTGATATTTCAACTTATGTCTGTAATGAACTGATGGCCTCAATCACATACACACGCACACATAATGAGCACAGTGGCCTCAACTACCAAGGTTCTTACTCAATGTGGCCCTCCAGCTAAATTAAGAAACAGGGGTAGTAGTGCCTTGGTCAGGGTGGTGATTATGAACCCATGGCAATTCTAACAGGACATCCAACTATTAGGCCTAAATGTAATCTGATCTGACAAAATCATTGTTGTGCTCATCCTCAGCAAAGGTGTAGCATTCTAGTGGAACCATCATGTTGTGGGGATGCTTCTCAGCAGACAAGTTGGACAAGCCTGTGAATGTCATTGAGTGGTTTTGCCAAAGCCCAGAATCGCATTAAACCCGAAGATTGCAGTTCACAAACCTCCCCCTGCATCCTATCTGACGGAGCATAAAGAGATCATAGGAGGAAGAATGAGAGACATTTCCCAAATTCACATGTACAACTCTGGTTGAAGCACATCCAAGATTACTTAAAGCTCTGACTGCTGTCAAGACATGACTATTAAGTACTAAATAAAAGTTCTAAAGTTTTCAGTATGTCATTATGTTTTATTCTGTGTAGATTAAGTGAACACAATTTAATGTAAAGGAAGTGAGGGGGTCTGAATTCAGGCTTAATATATTCCTGACATTTTCCTGAGATGTGTTTACCGAGAAAATTGCAAGAAATGTCTGGGCTTCCCGTTGAAACTGGAAGTGCCATTAAAAGCATAAAGCCTGTGAAAATAAATTGGACATGGTCATACTACGGTAAATTGAGAAATATAGACATTAATCTAAAGTTGCATTGGTTACATGTAATCAACTCAAGGCACTGTCAGTGAGACGACCTAAACCTCAGTGCCTCTTATGAAATGTGGCCAACAATTAAAGTACTATAAAAATATGGACTAATAGCACTAGGGATCTGTTGATAGCAAACATACTTACATTAACATGATTACACACATTTACGTAGAAATAATTGCGGTTTACAAATGGGTTTTGTGTTAGCATATCACCAGAGTATGCTTTAACCATTTTCACAATTCATACTTCATTTTGAATATCAGTTTTGTCAAATAAAATATTGTATAAATGATTGTTCTATTTATCAAAACTTCCTAAATGTACTTATATGCTGGACATAAAACCAGGAAAATATGTGCACTGAGCCACCACCCTGTGTAGTATCAGCCCATTTTATGTTCCACAGTTGCTGGTATATTTCCCAAAAAGCAGAGTTCAGCAGCTATCTAGGTACATGGAAGTACAAGAGAAGGAAAGAGAGTGGATGGAAGGGACTACAGGCATCTAGGAAGATGGAGAAAAATTTATGCTCTGAACTACTATCTTTTACATAGCAGATTGTTTGCTAATAATGTAAAAAATATACATCACTACATCTAACCCCAGATTTCCCAGTATGTAGGTGTTATTTTCTGCTCATGCATAGTTATTTTGACACCACTGTTGTGTGTAGCAGTGGAGCTTAATTTCCATGTCAGCATTTACGTTAATTGTATCTTGTTTTAGTTAAGCAAACACAATTCATTTCATATACTGTATCATGTTCAACTTTATAATGTTATTACATTTCTATGGATAGTAAATTAATTCAATCCTTGAGTCTGAATCCTGGACTGAAATTAATATCCGCCTATGTATTCTTCTGTGTCATATGAAGTTCAAAGTTTACTTTACAACACTTCACTTGAACACGCTCAGGGACATTTTATGTAAGAATACTTGAGCTGGAGATGACATTTGTCACATCATTACCAAGTGATAATTAGTTTGCAAAGTGTGTCAGGATAAATTTGGGATTCGTTTAAAATGTGTGAGGTGTCTTGTTTTAAATGCCCCCTCCGGGGTCAACACACACACAGAGTTTGCTGTTGGTCTGGTGCACCTCCTGTGGATCAAGATGTGATGGGCTCATGATTGCCTGTGTTCTGTGGTATGGGGTGAAGGTTTAGCGTGCGACACTGCTCAAGTGTAAAGGTGGGTAGGAAGTCAAGCTGGGGTTAGGCCCTGGGCAAGTCACCTTGACCTGGTAATATCCTACTTAGCCTCTGATACACTGCATTTGAAGGAGCCTCTGATACACTGATACACTGCATTTGAAGGAGTTCAAGTGAGTTTCCAAAGCAGGTCATTACTTTCGGAATTCTGAGAGGGCAACACACTATTTTCTGTCTCTTGTTGCTGATGTGGGATAGAAATTCTCTATGTAATAAAATGCCCAAGTGTCTTTCAGTGGTCTCTTAAATTGAACCCTTATTTTCCACCACAAAAACTTTCCTTTTAAACTTTTTAAAAGGAAAGAAAAGGGTGCATTGGTCTGTTATTTTTTTCCAGAGCTGTGTATCAATGGGGACATACCCTTGTTAGATTTAGCTCAATAATTGTGACATTTGTTCTTTTGAAAAGTATTATTTCTTGATTATATAAACATTTGTACCTCACGGTTTAGGTTCCTGTAATATTTTGAGTATAAGATCAAACACATAAGATTGTAATTAACAGCCCCTGGACATAATGTTAGAGTGTGCAAGTTTAGGTAAAACCAGGTACCAGGTACCTCTATAAGTCTTGACCTGTACAGCTCATTTAAATAATGCTTCATTCCTACAGAAAAGTTATGAAATAAAAAGTTACTGTATCATGTATACTTGCATGCCTTTGGTATGTCATAGAATAAATCAAGGGATGTGTGACAAAATATGAATTATTGCAAAAGATATTTTCTAAAATGGAAATATTTGTTGCTACCCATTAGAAAAGATAATAAATAATTGGTTTATATTGATATTTTAAACTAATTAGTGGTTTAAATTTGTATCCCATATGTTTCCAATATTGTAATCAATCATTCATCTGATTTAATTTGATAAAAGTTGACATTGTGCTGTTATCATTGTGTGCAGCACACTGACCAGAGAAAGCAAAGGAGAGAGTTGTCTAAGGAGTTGAGAAAGGAAATTATAGCAAGCATGGTAAAGGCTACAAGATCTCCAAGCACATTGATGTTTCTGTGACATTAGTTGCAAATATTATAGAAGTTCAAGGTCTATGGAACTGTAGCCTTGGTTGAACAGAAGGATAGTGCTAATGGTAGAAATATAACCAAGGATTACTGCCAGAGATACAAGCTGAACTCCAAGGTGAAGGTGTGTCAAATTCAGATCGCACCATCTGTCAGTTTTTAAGCAAATAAATACCCAGGAAGACTCCTCTTTGAAAGAAAAACATTGAAAATCCCAATTTGCTAAAATCCATATTTACAAGCAACAAACTTTCTGGGAAAATGTTCTCTGAACAGATGAATCAAAACTGGAGCTTTTTGGCAAGTCACATCATAGAGCATGTTTACAGATGACTAAATGAAGCTTTCAAAGAAAAGAACACCATACCTACAGTAAAACACAGAGGAGGCTTGGTTATGTTTTGGGGCTGCTTTGTTGGAAATGTTTTGGGGCTGCTTTGTTGCATCTGACACAAGGTGCCTTGTATCTGTGCTGGGCACAACAAAATCTCAATACAAACAAGGTATTCTGGAGCAAAATGTGCAGCCCAATGTCAGATACCTCTGTCTCAGTTGAAGGTCATGGGTCCTCCAACAGGTTGATGACCTAAAACACTCAGCTAAAAGCACCCAGAATGGTCGACAAACAGAACATTGGACTATTCTAAAGTGGCCTTCTATGAGTCCTGATCTGAATCTTATTGAACATCTGTGGAAAGAGCTGAAACTTCCAGTCTGGACAAGGCACCCCTCAATCTTGATACAGTTGGAGTAGTTTGCTCAGGAAAAGTGGGCCAAACTACCTGTTAACAGGTGCAGAGATCTAATTGAGAGCCACAAACCATTTTCATTTGCTTTATTATTTACAATATTATTTTGAACAGAAAATCTAAAGCAAAGTCTGATTTCTATTAAATATTGAATAAACATTAATGGATGCGAATTACTTTTGTCAGTTTGAAGTTATTTCAGAGAAAATTGTGAAATCTTTTTTTGTGGAAGGGTACCAACAAATTGTATGGTTCTCCAGTACTTGTTTGCAAGGTTACCCGGGACTACAATCAATTGGATCCTAACTGTAGCCAGGATGCCAGACCGCTATACATGTCAATCTCCTGCTCCCCTCACATTTATTCCATGATTGCCAATGACAGAGCACTACACACAATTGCATTGGTTGTATATGTGTGCAAGTACCCTGTCTGCGGAACGGTGTGCGTGCTAGAGCACATGTTAAATACTGCATCTAATAAAGTGTGATGCGGTGCAGCTAACAAGACCCATCACTTTGAATTCAGCATTAGAGTCGATGGGATTCCAAACAGCGTGATACCAATGTCTGTTTGGAATATCAACACTATTTCTAAGCTCAGTAGAGCATGTCACTGTTTGGAAGTGTCTTGCTCAGAACTAACTAATGCCCCATGCAGTTCGACCACCAACAGCACCCTGAATGTCATCCTGTCTTTATCAAAATCACCATCTGGAATGACATTTAAAGGTTGCTGGCTGAGGTGGCAGGTGTCCAGTGAGCTATCTTTCTGGTCACACCTGTCAGAGTTGGAAATTTCACCACCCGTTTAGTATGAGTAAACCCAGAGAGCTGATTCCAACCCCTGATATATGCTTCCGGTGCAAGGTTAAGCTGATCCACTTGTGAGGCCACTTCTCTGGTTTTGTTTGATTCTTTTTTTTTTTTATCTCTGTAGAAGTTACAGTAACCAATGACAGATGATGTGTTTGTGGGGTTGTGTACAATGGTTTGTCTTAGGGCTGCATTAAACATAGAATTGTAAATTCAGCCTTGGGAATGATGACTGAGTTTTAACTGGGTGCACCATATTCCGTTTTATTACATAATGTATATTTTTCACGTTGTGCAAGACTGACTATATGTGCAGGCGTCTCTAAATGAGGATATTGCAGTCTGTGTTCGCTACCCTTTTTCCCCCCAAAGGCTGCGTTTGAGAACATACTCAGCTGGAGTTGTCTACCAATTAGTCAGAGAGCTGAAAGATCAGTCGCTTTTGCAGTGTTCAGAAACGGTTAATATGATTTAAGAAACAAAGCAAACTGGCTGTGGGCAGTGTCAACTCTGAACCAGAGTGCAGCTTAGGTGTAAAACCTTTACATCAGAGTCCGATTCTGTCTCACCTTCCAACATGGAGCAGAGGCAGAAACACAAGTAGGAGAGGGAAAAGGAGGTTTGAGACACCTAATTACATGAGCTGTGGCATTTGAGCAAGAGGGAGGAGAGAGAAAGTGCTGTACCTAGCCCTGAACTCACTCAGGCAAAGAGCAAATGGCACCAAATCAATGGTTCACTACATATTATCGTAGAGCCCCTGCCGAGGCAAATGTTAAGTAAGCACTTTGGGACTGGCAGGTGGGTGAAAAGGCGATTCGAGGGGCGTGCTTTGTCTGAAAGGTGTTGTCATATCAGACCCCACAGAATGGACCGATCTGCTGCGGCACATTTCTGTGGCATTTACTTTAAAGAGCACCAACGCCTTTATTCCGTCCAGGAGCCTCAGAGCTAAGGCAGCTCTAACATTAGGGGAGAAAAGGCTAATGTTGTGTGTGGGCGTTATACGAAGTTTATGGGGTAACAATGGCTAATCTAGTTGGTTCTCGGAATAATAGAAAATACAGTGACAAGTTGTGTTGTTTGGGCTCTGTACTCCAGAATTTTGGATTGAGAATGATTGACATTGATGATGGTCATGAATGTAACACTTACATATGTCCTTGGGTTCACTCAGACATTTTACTTGTTGAAATGTCCTTGTTTTCTATGAAACAGAAAAATTAGTTTGAATAGGAAATATAACAAAATAAATAGAACACTTTTGTGAAATGAAATAATTGTCCTTCAAACTTTGCTTCTGTCAATGAATCCTCCATATGCAGCGATTACAGCCTTGAAGATCTTTGGCATTATAGTTGTAAATTTGTTCAGGTGATCTAAAATTGCACTCCTTGCTTCCCGAAGCACCTCTCACAAGTTGGATTGACTCAATGGATGCTTCTCTTGTACCTCATGGTCAAGCTGCTTCCTCAACAGATGAATAGGTTTGAGATCCAGTTCTTACGTGTTCTCAATGATTACACAGTAAACACAGTCTTTTATGCCAAAGCATATATAGAAGGCGGTCAATGGTCATAGCCAGACATTACACAGCCAATAGGAAAGGTCTATCCCACATGGCACGCTCCAACCCATAAAACCAATGACAGTCACAATGACAACCCCCGTTAGGAGGCGTACACAGCAGGTGTGGGGCCCATCAGTAACAGGCAACACATCCTTCCTATTGTCCTTTGTTCAGAGTGTTTCAGCACTATAATACATTGTGTCAAACTTAAATCAATAACTTTTTAAACATATTCTGACACGCTCTAGACACTAAACAAATCTACGTTAAACAAAAGGCCAGTTTTATTTCTTCTTTACTTAGTACAACAGTTTTCAGCTGGGCTAACACAATTGCAAACACGTTTTCTAATGATAAAACAATCTTTTAAAATTATATACTTGGACTATCAAACAGAACATGCCATTGGAACACAAGGCTGATTTTTGCTGATAATGGGCCTCTGTACGTCTAAGTAGATATTCCATTTAAAATCTGTTTTCAGCTAAAATCGTCATTTACAACATTTACAATGTCTACACTGTATTTCTGATCAACTTGATGTTAAAAAAACATTAGCTTTTTTTGGAAAAACAAGGAACTTTCTGAGTGACCCCATACTTTTGGAATGGGTATATTTATATTAACGACAGTTGTCCCATCTACAGGTAAAATAAATGGAATAGAGTAAATCTAGAATGACCTTTGATACTCTATCGCAGCAGCCAACAGAGCTCTTATCCATTAATCTGTGTAGTGTTAGGGCCCAAGAACCACAACGGATTATCTCCATGAATTCATCTGTCATATGATTGATAATAATTTCCCATTGCCCCTTTTTATATAAAACTATTCAGCGATTCATCAAATCTATTAAAGCAGATCTGGCCTGTCTCGACTTAAGCATACACAAAATAATGAATTATCCCTGAACCCTAGGAGTTCTAGCTGCTAATATTAAATATTAATTTTGGGTTATGTTAGAAATATGCTCAGTGTTATGAAGGGAAATGCCATCTAGTGAATAAATGAAACCAGGGCGGTCATGTTATTCTCAGGCGTTGCAAATATAGCTGTTAGTAAATATAGACAGTTGTAATAGATTGCTCTTTTAATGAACTTGCCTAGAGAATACAGAATATAGTGCATAAATAAAGAAGAGCTAGGCTAACAACGTCCCCCAGTGTTTTGAATAGGTCAATGATTAGATCAAGGATCGCAAAAGAAGATAGATGATTCAGCTCCCTCTCTAACTGTAGTATAATGCACTGCATAATTCACTCACAAATAGGTATTTGTTAATGGAGTCTAATAAAAAAATGAATCATTTTTAATTTAAACAAAGGTTCAACTTGCAGGAAGCTTTATTTGTGTGTATGATGGACAGGGAGAGTTAGATTTTTGCTTAAGGTCTGACATCATTATCTTTGCTTTCTCACTTTTTATCTGTTTTACTACAGTAGATTGTGTAGGCAGCCATGATGAATAATTGTATGTATTACTTTGTACTTTTCTGATACTTTAACATGAAATATTGTTTATTACTAGACTTTTTAGTTCT
>JACXGK010000922.1:11286-54449 GCA_016801125.1 Novumbra hubbsi
AAACCGGATCCACGGAGGGCCGAGTGTCTGCAGGTTTTCGCTGTCACCTTGTACTTGATTGATTAATTAGGTCACTAATTGGTTAGGTCTACCCTCACCTGGTTGTTTAGGTCTGAACTGGGAACCAATTTACAGGAAAAAACAAAAACCTGCAGACACACGGCCCTCCGAGGAACCGGTTTGACACCCCTGTTCTACAAAATGTGTCTCACATTTGGGGATCGATTAAACTTTTTACAATTTGTATTAATTTACCCTGGTAGGTATAGCATAAGACATGACAAGAATGAATCAGTTATTCATATTCTCAGACACTTTCTGAAGCCCTTCTGGTGTGTGGAGTGTGCATATGTCTACCCATATGTGTAGCAGTTAGAGATGATAATAATAGCTTTCTTCAGGGAGATGGAAAGGCTTTCCTAAAACCCCTTCTCAATTAAAAGTTAACTACAAAGTAGCCTAAGTCTACCTGGCAGAACTATGACTATTCAGCCTGGTCTCATAGACCGGACAGAGTGTAGTATATAAATCTGGGACATTCCAATGGGCATAAGTTAAACATGTTAAGTCTTCTGGTGACAAATGTGGTTAAGCAACACACTCTGAATTGGGAGTTCAAATCCATGTGTAGAAAACGGCACAAAAACAATCAACCCTGAAATAGTTCTGAGCTTTGAAGTGTTACCATGATGTGTACAACCTATTAAAGTCCATTGTTGTGGAATAAAATGCAATAAAAGCCTTTAGTTTTTTTTGGGTGGGGGTGGTTATTAAGTAATGTTTCTGTATTGAGTACTGTGATGCCTTTTTGGACTTGGCTAGTTCTATAGACTTTTTTTTACTTTTACTTATTTTATTGTGTGTGTCTCTGTTGACCCCTTTTTCTCTCCTAAACCAACAATTTCCCACTGTTATATGTCTTATTGTCATATTGGCTATAGTTGATTGTCTCCTAATTTAATATAAACGTAGCGGTGCAGGGAATCCATTGAACAGTTTATGCAGTGATTTCCTTCTCTATGTTACCAAAGTGCATTGCCATTGGATCACCCCAGCTAAGCTACTCAATAGTCTGAAACTGGTCAACTATCCACTGATTCCTCAAGGATATGGCCCTGTATGCACAGATGCTACATCCAATAATGTGATTGTATTATGTAGTTACAGGTGTTATTGTACTCAGCTGTTAATCCAGTTTCATCTATTTTTATGTTGTCTATTGGTCACAACACACAGTTTTGCAATGCCACTTAATGACTCAGAGGGATATAATACATGTTTTAGCAAAACTGGTGACCTTAAAGTGCTGCCCATCTGTTTCTTGTTAATTCGAATCTTCCCCCGGGACAGACAAACATTACTAACACGGCAGAAAAAACACAACCATCATTGTTCTCGCTGTAATTGCTGTGCATTTACATTAGTATTTCCCCCTGTGCATAATCTTGGAGATATTTATTTATTTATGAGGGGAGGAAGAATTAGGAGATCATAGCCTAGTTTTTCATCAAGCATGACATATTTTACACCGAAATTCAAGCCTAGAAAATATGTATGTTTTTTGCAATAAATCTTCAACATACATGTCCAAAAATGAATGTTCCTGTTTTGGTTAACCTATACTGTATGTGGCCCCAGAATTGACATTATTTATTGGGGTAGGGAAACAAATCATTACCAACAGCAGTGAATGTGTTTACCATTAATGCAGGGAGAAAGAAATTGTCAAATTACAGAAAAGATACTTAGCATTACTGACTTGGTTAGTAGATATTCACTACTCAAAACAATTAACGGAACTCATAATCCTCCCAGTAAACTTTAGGGATATGAATCTCTTTAGTTATAAATCATAAGCTATTGTGAATCAATGTCACCTGTTTGGTGCCAATGAATAAGACAACAGGTTCACTGGAGAGGCAACAGCAAGACAACCCCAAAAAGGGAATGGTTTTGCAGGTGGTGGCTGCAGACAGCAGCTCAATTGGTATTCACCAGAGAACACCAGAACTGGCACCAGAATTGGGGGTCCCTTCACAGATGAGAACAGGTTCACACTAAGCACATGTAGTAGATGTAAAAGAGTTTGGAGGGGCCGTGGTGAACGTTATGCTGCCTGCATCATCATCCAGGATGACAGGTTTGCCGGTGGGTGAGTGATGGTTTGGGGAGGCATATCCTTAGAGGGTCCCACAGACCTCCACATCCAGTGGTACCCTGACTACTGTTTGGTACAGGAATGACACCCTCAGACCTATCGCCCAACCTTACGCTATTGCAGAGGGCCCTGGTTTCCAGTGACGGTTGTCATTTGCGTTGTTCTCAACCAATTACACAATTTACTGTACAGATTTTGATCTTCAATGCATTTTGTTCATTAAGACCCAATGTGTGATTTCAATATTTCCTTACTTTTTTAGTGCAGTGTAGTTAGTTTCAAAAGGCAGGTTTTCTGAAGTTTGTCTTAATGTGTACTTTGACCACACTATATCACCCTATATTCAAGCTCGACAAACAAAGCACTTTTATGAAAAAGTTAAATCACTGTGTCTTAAACTGACCGTACCCTGTCTCATAGTGTTGCGGGTTGATGAGTAAGAGGTATGCATCTCTCTGTCTGTTTCTTAACCAATGATTGGTTTGCAATTATTGAATTATTGCAATTATTGATTTTCAGCTGGGAGAAAATGTCAGATAGATGAGCATGTGACAGGAGGAGCTAATAAAGAATAAATGCAAAACATAACCATTTAAACAGAGGGGTGATATTGTATGTATTTTCTCAATCAGCTGTCTGTATAATGCAGAAAAACATGTAAATTGTGACACTACTTTTTTTTGGTTTCACGCATACCGAATGTGACACAGCGTAGACTCATTGAGTATGTTAACATGCACACTAATAATTAATAAAGGTTAAGCTGATTATGGCAGTAGGCTGAGTATGGCATTAGTCATACTTACGCTGCTTATCTTAATCGACACGAAGACCAAAATCAGAGTAGGCATATGTGGATTTAAATACCTAGTTTTCAGAATAATCTTTACAATTATTTAAACCGCTTATTCAGAGTTTCAACAGTATATAGTGTTTTAACTGTACTGACTGACGAGACTTTAGAACAACTGACTGCCTGCATTGGTAGTAGTAAGTAACTGTAAGTAGCTGTTAGTGTTGTTCAAAATCAAAACAGGATTACCAGGGAGGTAATTTTTCTTTTATAGTTTGTTATAGATTTTTTTAATCAGCATGGCCTTGAATAACACCTAGTGTTCTTTCAGCAGAAACTATCTACTAGCTTTTCTCAATGTCTATTTCCATGAAAGTATAAAAATAACAAAAGAGATATATCGAAAACATCCACAGACTAGCCACAATAATAACATTTGATGATGTTATGATCTCACAATGAAATAAGTGCTGTTACCCAGGCCATGGGTTACCTCTGGGACATAGCAGCTCAGATTTCCAAAGACTCTCATGCTCTTCTCACTGCTATTTATTATTGGGGGCTCACTGACTTTCATATCCTTTCAACCCTGTGATATTAAGCACCCTTTGCATTTCTCTTCAAAGTATTGCACTGACTGGGAGTTTGGGAGATTAGAGGCGCAGGATTCCCAAATTCTAACCAGAGAGGTGGTGGCAGGGAGGCGGTTGAAGCATGTGTAATATCAGACTTTCATTATTTTCCTTCTGCTGTGTAATATGTCATGTGCAATTACGGCACGTCTAATAATCCAGTGAATCGGGATCACAGAGAAGGAGTGATCCCCTTTTCCAAAAAGAACGAGTAAGATTGTGAAGAGCTCCAGCTTTGGGAATGATATGTTGCTCCACGTTAGGCTTCGTTGTCGCAGCTGAGACCTGACTGTCACATCCTTATGCCGCCAAAGTGGCAGTCAGATTACTCCGCCTTTGCATCTCCTAATAGTGTGATGTTGCCATTTTTCTGCTCTCTTTGATTGATAACACAATGTCACTGTGTAAACACGTCTCCACCTTTTTTTGCATAGGACTTTGAAAATGTATCTTACCAGCTGCCTGTTTAAAATATAGGATGGATGTTTATTATTGGTTTCTGGCAGGGTTGTTTTCTCTTGCTTGTCATGAAGGTTTTATTTCAGTAATTTATCTGGCTTTGGGAAACTTTTCCTGGAGACATGAGCTATACAGTGCGATAGGTACCGGGAGGGGGAAGCTAGGGGATAAACGTAGATAAACGCATCCTCTTATGATGCCCAAGCTCGCCCTTCCCCCTCCATCAGGGGATGGTATTTGAATTTAGACGTAGTTCTCGCCATTTGAAACACTAACAAGCCAATTACACAAATCCACAGTGGTTTGGCTTGTGGGGAATGCACACATCTCTCTTTCTCCCCCACCCCATTCTGCTATCTGCATCATAAAGCTTCCTTGCTCGCACACTTTTACCTCTCCAGCAGCACTACCATGGGCCTGTTTGGTTTATTAACTCTGTTTGCGGCAGCTGCAGCTGCTCTCTGCACGAGTAGCCCGGACCGACTCTCCTTCCCTTCGTGGTCATGCACAGTGGAAGTGAAGGAGAATACTGCAGGGTGTATTTCGCTAATTAGGCTGGCTAGAACGTGATGGGCTTCCAAGAAACGCACGTCGACACACTCTTGCACCTCTGGTTCGGTGAAGTGGAAGTTAGAGATATTCCTCTTTGCTTTTTAAATAAATGTTCTTAGTGGGGGAGACAGGACTAGGGATCTAGTGATCTATTGTCACTTTTCTATTTTGTTTGGTCTCTTCAAATGGAATGTCAAACTGTGGACTTGATGTCATGCTTGGATGTGCACAAGTCGTTAGTTTCTGTCTTGCTAGAGACATTGTTTGATGGTCAAGGGTAATTGCTGGTAGTCTGTCTGGCTAGGAAGCTCAGGCAGCTGATGGCTCTGCCCTTCAGAATTATTGGACCCCTTTGTTACTTACCTGCTTTTTCTTACGATGTAAATATGACCGAAATGTAACATTTAAGTCAATATTGTTCAAAGGAAAAACACGTTCCTCAGTCCTTGTTCCTTGCTTCTGGATTCTCCGCTTCAGCTTTATCCCACATGCTTTCAATAATGTTTAGCCTAGGTCTGTGGTCTGGAATGGTATTTGCTAAACCTTCCATCAGTCCCAAAGCAGTCCCTTTGTCCACACACTTGTTTAGAATGCCTTTAATGCTCACGGATTGGGTCAAGAAACCCATCGAGACACACTTATGACTTAAATGATTACAATTAAAATGTATCTATTATTTTATTTAAAATCGCCACCTCAAAAATAATATGATGCATTATGAGACTTAAATCGTGCTGGCTTCAATGTTGCAGACCATAATGTTACTGGAGGGGGCCAGCGGCGGGTCTGATTAGCCCTCATTATTGTTACTCCCTCAGCTTTGGAAAACTGAGACAAAGACAGGCAAGTGTGAAATGGAGGGCCGAGTGGAGGTGAGGTTGAAGGGGTTTGGCACTTGATTCCGTGGTCAGTCAGCCATTTTGTGTGGATTTGGAAGAATGCTTTGGAATAGAGTCCTGCTGGAAGATTTAACGACAACCCAGTTTTATCCTGCTGACAGAGGTAGTCTGATTTTGCTCTGAAATCTCCTGGTACTTGACAGAGAGCTCCATGTCATATCACTCCAATGGGAGAACCATTTAAATAGATATAGTTTTTTCACCTTTTGTTTGAGAAGTTTTTTTGCAAACAAATGGTTAGAGAGTAATTGCACCATACATGTGAAACATTTAAAAATGTTCCTTCCAAAAAAAGAAGAATTTTACACAATGGTTAGATTCATGTATTTTATTTCTCAATCAATCATTCAAATGTATTTATAAAGCATGTTTTACATCAGCAGCACAGTGGCTGGAAAAAACTCCCTATGGGTGCTGGATTTTAGGAAGAAACCTAGAGTGGAACCAGGCTCAGACTGGTGACCAGACATTTTCTGGCTGTGCTGAGTGATGTTAATGAGTACAAGTAATAATTAATAAATTAATATGGGCAGTGTTCAGAGCCTATACAGCCTAATCTAAGTCAGAAGCATGACCAGATAGGCAGGACAAGTACAGTCCAGGGTGGGATGATAGGGGGGTCAGCATGCTGTCAGCTGGAATGGTCAGGTATCATCTTGATCTGGATTGGGAGGGGGGTCAGCAGAGTGGCTGCTGGACTCGTCAGGGATCATCTTGATCTGCAACACCAGGAGGGCTTGGTACAAGGTCTTTTGAGCCTGGTACTCAAGAGGAAAAATTACAGTGCATGTGAGAAATCCCTACCTCCAGCTGTTTGTTGCGATCTTAGGTTACGTGTAAGTATGTATAGCTGGATCATTTCAGCAAGATATGTAGGTGCAAGTCCATGTATTGCTTTATAGGTAAAATAAAAAACAGGCAGCCAGTGTATTAGATCTAGTTTAAATTCAAGAAGCCATGTTCAACACTAATTGAAGTTTATTTACTTGGGTAACTGGAGATTAGAACATTCCAGTATTCTAATCTAGAAGTTTTTCTGCATCAGTTAAAAAAAAAAAAACAGATTTTAGCAATGTTCCGAAAATGAGAAAGAGCAGCTCTTGAGACATATTTTATATGTTCATTAAAAAAAGAGTTCAGGGTCCAGGGTAACGCAGTGGTTTTTGGGATATGACCATACAGCCGTCAATGTAGATTGTGAGATCTTCCTTGGGTCCTAAAATTAGCATTTTTGTTTTGTCTCAGTTTAAAAGCAAAACGTTCTTTGTCATCCATTTCCTAATATCTGAGACGCATGCTTCTGAAGTAGCTAATGTTGGGTGTTCTCCATGCTTTATCGAGATATACAACTGTGTATCATCAGCATAACAGTGAAAATGTACATTGTGGTTCCTAAGGACATCACCCAGATGCAGCATATATAGTGAAAACAGTAATGTCCACAAAACTGAGCCTTTAGGAACACCAAAACCTACCTTTGATTTGTCAGAGGACATGCCATCTATACATACAAACTGATATCTTCCAGATAAATAAGATTTGAAACTGTTTAGTATAACATCAAGCTAATAAACATACAAAACATATACTTTTTGCGCTGTATGTCCTGGTGAAAGAGTTTATTCATAACAGCATATATTTTAATAAAGTAAATGCAAAGCCTTGCCGTAATCAACAATTAGTTGTTTTACCTTACCAGCATTTGATTTTCTTTTTGGTCCAGTAAA
The DNA here is from genome assembly GCA_016801125.1 of Novumbra hubbsi. Taxonomy (NCBI): domain Eukaryota; kingdom Metazoa; phylum Chordata; class Actinopteri; order Esociformes; family Umbridae; genus Novumbra; species Novumbra hubbsi. The sequence goes on from JACXGK010000922.1 coordinate 18,507, forward strand.
GAATGTTTTTTGCGCAAAGGGCTTAGAAGTGCGTCATTACTAGATTTTATTAGAGTGGGTTGCTTATGCCAGCCTTTGGTTGAATGTGATCGATAAGCAAGTGAAGGGAATGCCTGTGTGCAGGATGTAACAAATCCAAACCCATTTATGTTTGCCAAACATAGTATTGATGCAACCCGTAGGGTTGCTGCTGCTTCATTGTGCTGTTATCTGTTGTGTGCTTTCTCACTCTCTAACCATGTCTTCACAAAGAACCTCTCGACCAACGAAGTGCAAACACAAAAGATGTGTACCTGGTACTCCCGTTGGCACGATATTCCTGCTGATCAATTCTTCCTTTCTTAAGGCGCCGGAAGCTTAAAGGCTTCACTACACAGCCTAGCCCGACGGAGGGCCAACAGCGCGGGCACAGCAAAGGCCTCAGACGGCATGTATGATATTATTCAAGGCGATATTTGTTTTTTCCTTGATTCGCAGACACCTCTTGGCATGGTGAACACAGGGTTTGCGGAGAAAAAAAACAAAAAACTGGCGTGTTTGTCTGTTGCCGTCCGTAGCCGTCGATCTCCTGTCTCATTCCAGATGCCATTCTGAAAAGGCAGGACAGGAGCTGTGCTTGAATGTTTGGGTGTGCGGTGTCTACTTTTGTTTTGACTAGTCTTTTCTGGCAGGTGAAAAATATGAAGAGAAATAAGATCGGCATAAGACGGAGGGGTGTGCCAAGATCATATTTTAACAACCCTGCTGAAATATCATGATCCACCCTGGTGGTGTGGGTTTATTGGATGTCCATACACGTGTTTAGAGTAAAGACAGTGTATGAGCAGTAAAGGGTCGATTTCCAGTCTTTGTGCAAAGCATTGAGAACTATGCATTGAATTGAGCTATTATCTTGATTAAACATAGCTATGTTAATATATTATCCAAAGCACTGCACCTTTTTATTTTCAGGGTTAGGGTTAAGTAAATGCAGTAAATGCCACATACATATTATGGATAGCTTTTGATTAGTAATGTTAATAATGCAAAATTGTAAAGGGTAACTAATTAGGAATCATATAGGCATTCATACTGAAACCAAACAGGGTTTTGTTTACATCCAGCATGTTGCCGGACTCAGGCTTGTGAAATGGAATGCTCCTACTTCCCTGGATGGCAATCTCTCATCCTTCACCAGTTGAAAAGAGTGATTGGTAACAACGTGTTTGTGCTCCATGCACCACATACAGTATATTTCCTGGGATGCCAAACAAATTGAGCTGGGGATGGAGCAGATGTATTCTTCACAAGAGCCTCTCTTTCTCTAGCCTCAAGCCATGGCTGATTGATAGCTGTGATATTCGTGGAAAGGGATTGCTGTGTGTGTATGTGTGTGTATTTGTTTTATGTGAGAGTGGAATATTTTTATATATTTTGTGTGTTTGTGTGTGTGTGTGTGTGCATCATGTCTGATTCCTAAGTGGTTGAGGGGCGGGGTTGAAACTGATAAAAATGTAGGGAAGACTAGAAATCAAGTGTCGATTATAAACCACTGTTACTTTTTACAGGCTCTGGAGAATAGGAAGCAGGTGTTTGTTACAGGTGTCTGATTGTGCCTCACAGAAAGACAATGAAATCGCACCCAAATTGGAGGAAGCATTTTCTGCTGTGCTTTTCTTTGATTGGTGTCAAGTCTGATGGATAGTACTATCCAGGGAGGCCTTCATTCGATTGGCTGGTTGGGGAAACACAGGTGTCAGCAGAGGCTCGAAAAATGGAAGTACACAAAAAAAAAAAAAAAGACAAATAAGCCCTTCAGGGCTCTTTGTGTTCAATCTGAGGTTGCAGGCTCAATATTGGAATGTTGTTTTTATATGTCATATAACTTTAATAATATTTATTACATTTTTTCACTCAAATATATTCTGTTCTCTAGGAAATAAGCAGTGCCAGTAATTTGCCAGACCTAAAATGGAGAAAACACAATAGCTAGATGTACCGCTTTATTTTTCAACTGTTTAATCTTGTCCCCCAACCTTATGTCTCTATTCTTGTAGTGTGGTCAATGAGAGAGTTCAGCTAGCTAGCCAGGGACATATAGTAATGGACAAGGTTACAAATAATGATGAGGGCTGCCACAAACAAATATTTTTATAATTGAATAATCCAAAAGAAAAATGACATAATTCCCGGAATTATGAACTAGCCATTCCAACTTGTGGGAGGTTCTTCAGGAAGCATAGGCTGAAATCTCTTCAGATTACCTCAATACATTTACAGGTAGAATGCCAAAGGTCTGCAAGGCTGTATTTGCTGCAAATAGAGGATTCTTCAACGAAAGTGAAGTTTGAAGGACACAATTAATATTTCACTTAAAATCATTATTTCAAACCTTGTCAAAGTCTTATGTTTTATTACATTTCCTATTCAAACTAATTAAAAGTATGTTTTCATGGAAAAAACAATGACATTTCGAAGTGACCTCAAACTTTTAAGATTCCTCACCCCTTACATAGAGCATGTGCCCTTAATAGTGGACCTTCATCTGGCGCATTGAGGATATTATTTACAATATAGTCCAGGAAATTCATGAATATTATGCCATTCAAAATCCTAAGAACTCATTGAGAGAAAGAAAAATCTGTACAGATCATTGCAATGGCCCGCTAAACACAACAAGCTTTGTTTGATATTGAATTCACCTTCTAATCTTTTTTCAATTAGAACAATTATAGTCTCCTTTCAGTTGGGACATCACATCATAATGTTCTTTTTTTTCCTTTTTCTCTAGTCTGTCTTTCTCCTCACTCTTTTATTTACTTCCACCCCACCCTTCCTTCTCCCACCACCCCCTCAGCTTTTATAAGTCAGTGACAGCCGCAAAAAATGGGATTGAGTGGTAAATTGAATTACGCCAAAGCATATAATGCCAGAATGGCATGTGCATAGTGATGTCTGTGTGGACAGCCTTGATTGGTAACAGCTGTGAGAGGTAGTCCTGTCTTTTGACATTACATTGGGGAACAAGCGCTATGTTTGGCCAGGAAACAGAGGGCAGGAGACAGATCTTCTCACTGTAGTTTGTAGGTTCCACAGCCATTGTTTTCAGCACATTTCTCTCATGTCCAGTAGCTTAGGTTTGGCAGCTCCACTTGAAAATACCAATATTATGCTAGACCTGATGCTCTAGTTTTTCTGCTCAAGCTTTACAGCCAACATTATGCAGGTCGTTTGACTAGCACAGGGTGTGCAGTATTAATGCATCACTAAGTCATGTGGACCAGTGCTGTTACTTATATTGAGTCTGAGCATTTTTTAGATACTTCCTTTACATGCTCCCTGACTGTCATCTTTGACCTAGTTACATCATAAAGCTAGCTCAGTGGTTCAGAACAAACTGCTAGCTTTACTATGGGAAGTTGCTGCTGGGAGTTTTGGGCAGCAAGGCCGAAAACATTGAGGATGAATAACTAAGCCAAAAAGTGGACAGGTTGACCCATGGTGCTGCCAATGTCTCAACATCAATATTTGGTGGTCAAGAGAGGTTTGGAGAATCGCGCTCGTTGCCTTGCCATCGTGTCCTCTCCTGTTCGCCAGTCGACCATTTTGAAACAATGTCATGCTGTTCGGCTTCCCATGCCATTTGAAAATCGAGTGCTCACTAAGAATTTAATTTCAGGCCAGAATGTCCTGGGGCTTGTTGTGGTGTTACAGGAAGAATCTGCACTCTGTAATGGCAAGCGGAAAGCACTTAGGCCAGCCCAGCAGTTTGCAGAAATCAGTTGTGTGACAGTAATGGCACACGCACGTACACATGTACTCACACGTGTGCGCATATACACATGTTTCAGCGTAGTGTGGCACGACTTGCTAACGGCTGTTTGTTTATATCCTTTGCAAAGTTCCAAGTGCTTCTGAGAGTGTGCAGTGTCTCACTTCTATTATTGCCCCACACTTTTAATAGGCTGTAAGACTTGCGTAGCACATGGCTATGTTTCAGACTTACTTATCAACCTTAAAGATGTACTGTGGTCTTTAGTACAAATGTGTAGGATACGTTTGAAATTGGATTCCCAACATATCATAGAAATTCCCCCCAAAATGTAAACTAGACTATAACTTTATAGTACCGCTGATTCACTTGGGTGAGGAAAGATGTTGAATTTCTTTTGATACCCTCCGTACCTGCAATTGGCTGGGTAACCTTTTCTCTGTAATCGCCACTTTGTTGCTAAATGTCACTTGCTTAATTTAAAAGGAGGGGACCTTAGAATAACAGACAACATTTCATTTATTTGCTCCACTTTTCATTCCTCTCAATGTATTAACCATGACAAAGCAAATGTCTCAGTCATAGAGGTATAACCTGATTATTGTACCATTTTCAAACCATAGCGCTTATTCCATGCTAAGTGCCTAAGATCCTCTCATATACCAAGTACAAAGTAATTTTTTGGCCAAAAAACCTGGTTGCCTCTGCCATGAAACTTGGCCGCAAATGGATCTTTTCAGCAATTCATCACCAGTACTAATCAAAATCCCCCCCAAAATACTAATTTGAACATGTGTTAATTTACTGCCAAATCAGAGATGGTCAATGGCTTCCTTAGTCTGTAGACAGTGAACCCTATTAAAAGCCTGTTGATTGAATTGAAGAGGGCAGTCTAAAAGAGCAGAAAAAGATAACTGGGACCACATAGAAAGTTTCTGTATGGAATTAAAATGATTTGCCCGTCTTTATCAGGGTGAAAATAGGAACCTGAGTCTGGTTAGTTCTGAAGCTGCTACAAGCCGAACTTCTACAGTAAGGTGAACTGGGAATTCTTTCTACAGGCTTATGTTGTTGTTTTTCCCCATAGCATTTCCTGGTTTGAGAGAATCACTGCCACCTCCATGTGCAGCCAATTCTCTGAGGTAAATGTGTTTAGCCCTGTGTGCTGTGTGGAGGGGAGATGAAGACAGCCTACATGTGTGATGAATGACTACTTCTTCAATAGCACCTGCCTCGCACAGTTTCGTCCCCCTTCCTCCTGTTCCTCTTTCCTGTCTTCCACCGCGCTTTTCTCACTCTTACCGTTAGGATTTTATTAGGATCCCCATTAGTGCTAAAAGAAGGAGCAACTCTTTCTCCCGTCACACCAAAACCGAGAACATTACATAATGCATAACATTAAAATACAAATGTGGTACAGAGACATAATAACAAATAGGGAGATAGAGACTCAAAGCCTGCGGGAGAATTGTGTGTAGACCCCTCAGATGTTTTCTGGGGTAGACATGTTACTGATGCATTTTGAGTCTGATGGGGTTTTCCTCAAAGGATGTTAAGGGCTTTCATCCCTGACATAAATGTGGAATGGGCATTGTTGGGCCACAGTGCCTTCTCTTTTAGAGAGTGGCATACATGGGTCGGGTGCCATTGGGAGAGTTGTGTTTTTATATTGGGCTCAGGGGAGGCTATTTCATTTATTCCCAGCTTGCCATTTTGCGCGTTTTACAGAATTTCTTCCCATCTTGCCAAATGTCATCATCTGTTTGCATGTGACTCCCTTATCGAGTTGTTTTAGTACCTCCCATACGCACAAAGCTTTTGGTTACTAAACCTCAGGTAAATACCAGTCTGTCCACTGTCTATTCTGCCCTCAATCCACACACTGACAATAGTGGTATGTGCAGGGTTTGCCAGGCAATTATGCAACATAAAATCATTCAAATCTTACCAATTTACCATATAAATCTACAATAACATAGAGAAGTAAGTGATGCATAATTGCATGTATGAACAGAGAAGACAAGCTTTTGTATTGATCTTGTTTAGGAACAATAAAATTGTCCTACTTACATTTGACTGCATTTTTTTCTAACAGAATTGTACTGTCGACTTATGGGTGCAAAGGTTTTATCCAAACAACTAACATTTTAGCCAAGTTCTATATATCTTCCTGAAATAAAAAGGTTCAATCTTTATAGTTATTCTTATTTGTTTTAATGCACTGTACAGAAGTGGCCAAAAGTTTTGAAAAAGTTTTTAAATGACACAAATATACATTTTCACAAAGTCTTCTGTATTTATGATGGCAATTTGCATATACGACAGAATGTCATGAAGAGTGCTCTGATGAATCGCAGTTAATTGCAAAGTCCCTCTTTGCCATGAAAATGAGCTTAATCCCCCAAAAACATGTCCACTGCATTTCAGCCCTGCCACAAAAGGACCAGCTGACATCATGTCACTGATCCTCTCATTAACCCAGGTGAGCGTGTTCAAGAGGACAAGTCTGGAGAGCACTCTTTAATGCTGATTGAGTTAGAATAACAGATTGGAAGCTTTAAAGGAGGGTGGGGCTTGACACCATGGTTCTTTTTTTGTTAACCATTGTTATCTGCAAGGAAAACACGTGCAGTCATCATTGCTTTGCACAGAAAGGGTTTCAGAGACAATGATATAGCTGCTAGTAAGATTTCACCTAAATCCACCTTTTAACGAATCTTCAAGAACTTCAAAGATCCTACAAGAGCAACTTCACCCAACCATCCAAAACACTTTTGGTGACAAACAATGCCTTTTACAGCATGATGGAGCTCCTTGCCATCAGGCAAAAGTGATAACTAGGAGGCTCTGTAAAATTTTAAATCCCCAGACCTTTATCCAATTGAGAACTTGTGGTCAGTCCTCAAGAGGTGGGGGGACAAACCAAAAACCCACAATTCTGACAAACTGTAAGCATTGATTATGCAAGAATGGGCTGCCATCATTCGGGATGTGGCCCAGAAGTTAATTGACAGCATGCCAGGATGAATTGCAGAGGTCTTGAAGAAGAAGGGTCAACACTGCAAATATTGACTCTTTGCATGTACTTGTAATTGTCAGTAATAGCCTTTGACATTCATGAATTGCTTGTAATTATACTTCCCTATACCATAGTAACATCAGACAAAAATATCTAAGAACACTGCAGCTGCAAATTTTGTGTAAATCAATACTTGTGTCATTCTCAAAACCTTTAGCCACGGCTGTACTATTAAAAGTGCATGTAAAGAAATACATTAAGTAGAAACTTTGAGTTAACACCTCGTGTAATTATGATTATAATAGAGTTTCTATTATAAAAATGTTTTTATTATAAGCTTGTTCATCAGGTTGGGCCAAGCTAGCAAGGGATAAAATATTATGGATTGAAATTTCGACGACAGGTTAGACATTTTGTAATATCAAGTGTGTATATATATATATATATATATATATATATTAGGGCTAGGAATCGATTAATAAAAAATTAACTAATTAAACAAGCATTTTGTTGTGATTAATCACGATTAATCACATTTTATTATGTGTGGTCGAATCACTCAAATAAAGCACTAAACACAATCAAGTATATTTTAAATAGAACATATTATGACATCTTGTGAAATGTAAACAAAACTACAGAGTAGTCATTTCCATTAGTTATATGCAGCAACAATATAAACAACAAAGCTTTAAGGGCCCAATCCCAATGCCCCTCTAAACCCTAAGCCCTGAACCCTCACATACTTGAGTGCTAGAGGCTGCAAGGGCTCAAAAAGCTATAAAGAGGAATGGGACAGAACTATAGTAATGTTGTTGGATGAAATCTGATGAAAGCATATTTGTAATAGTTCTGGCTATATGAAGTGACTTTGTGTTTATACTTACATATTAACTTTTTTTTCGAAACATGCTGACGTCAGAAATGTAAAGATTGAACGTGAAAATCCACATGTACATCCACTTTTACCACGTTTGAATACATTTTTTCATACGATTGAATTTCGTATTTGCATACGATAAAATATTTTGTTGTTAACCTTGCTTTTATTTTTTGGGTTCTAAAAATATTTCTGTTACGTTTTTATTTTCTTACGTGGAATACATTTGAGCTCAATTTGCACAATTCCATAGAACTATAGTATGCAACTGTAACGTGACACAAACCAAGAACGACTTCACCGAAAACCCAGTCAAACTGTGTCTTTTCTGTAGCCAGCCTAGGCTACTGTAATTTAAAGATTTAATAAATGCTTTAAGAGTACTACATTCGGAACATAATAACAGTTTGCGATAGTGGACGTAGCTATTCAGCATTAGCAATTACATGTCAGACACCAAGCCTAAATCAACAAAAGAACGAAATTACTTGATCAGGCTGTTCAAAGATCTTAGTCAGTAGATCCGAACTTCCCATCACTAAGTCACAATAGCTGTCATAACAGCAAGTGGTTAAAACCGAGGCTATAGTGTTTGTGATTCACGCAAAAAGGTGCTGCGTTACTTGCGTTAAATTATTTGAACGCGTTAAACGTTTCAAATGAATCGCAAAGATTAACGTGCTAACTCCCCCAGCCTTAATATCTCTCTCTATAATGTGCAATGTTATAAAACTATAGCTAGACAAGCTTTTCTGAGAGACAAAAATTGGGAAGTCGAAGGGGGGACTTGAACCCTGGTCAAAATGATAATTATATGCATAAATGTCAGGAGTGTTCTCACAAGACCACAAGGTCTACTGGCCTGTAAATGTAACTAGCTTTACATTTTTGCTGAAATACAATGAAGACAACAGTACATTTATTATAGGAACAAACGTGTACTCTTGTAAACTTAAAAAGCGAGGAGAGTAGGGTGGAAGGCTGTCAGGAGACAGAAGGAAGGATTTAGGAGATGGGAGGAGAGAGAGAGAGCATTTGGAAAGAGAACGGGTGTTGCGGCGCTGTTAGATGTGGGTGGACGCTGATGGTGGAGGAGAGTGAGAGAATACACTAATACTCTTGACAGTAGGATCTGTTAAAAAAGCAAAATTTTGCCTATTGCCTTTAAACGTAAACTGCAGTGAAAATGTTATTGAATAATATCTCAATAAGCCCTGTCGTTTGAATTGTTCATTACAGTATTTTTATTTAGATTGTAGTTCTCCAGGCGACAGACGTATAGAACATCTCAGTAGCAGCAGTTATTTTTACTTATGATACTGATGTACTGTCCCTTGTGAATCATCATTCTCCCAAGTCGTTCTATATATAGTAGTTTGGCCTCATTTCTGGCGTTCCAAGCGCTAGAGTCTACTGCAACAATTTAACCGAAATATTTGTAAAATAACTTAAAAAATGTATTACCCTTTATTAAGTGTGGCCTGAAAACAATCAGTCAAAATGTTTTTATCTCATCTTGGCTATGTTTACACATTTGCCCACTTCACTTATGTATTGTTGACCAGCCTGTATTGGCTCAATGAAATGAATATATAGTCTCGGATTTCTTTACTATCTCCGTTCACCCAGATTTTGTTTTGTCATAAAAAGGGCCTTTTCTGTTTACTTATGCATTCATGAATTCCGCGGAGTCATGTATTGTTGTACTTATGTAAGTGTAACTGGCAACAAGAGGCAGTTATCTGTTGCGTTCCAGCAGTCTGCTGTCCCATCTGCGACAGCAACTTGAAGGTTGGAAGCAATGCCCTTCGCTGCTCCTTGCTAAAAATCTGTTTTTCTTTAGCAAATAAAAACTAAGGCTGTAAACAAATGTATTCACACTTGTTTACAGATCAATCAAGAAAGGGTCTTCTGGTTCTGAAGTAAGCGTTTTTTGCATTGCTATATAAATGTAATTAAAAAGGGGAGTAGGTACTTCTTAAGGCAATGGGAAATACATGATAAGGCCATCAACATGTGCTTGACACCAGACATTCAAGGATTTATTTTGTATCACAACTCAATGTAGGCAGAACAGGAGCCTTTGTGGAGAAAAACAACAATCATTGCAGTGGAAAATGAGTGTACCCCATCTTTGTCAGGGTGCAATGGGAAAGTTACTGCTGTGTATTCTACACTCCCAATGTTTCTTTTTTGCCTTGTCAGATACAGTGCAAAATCATTCTCCACCATCCTTTTAATGATTTGACTGTTTATCTTACTGTACAGGAATGCAACTATTCTCGCTGACTGCATCACTTGTTCCTTCTCATGCAATCTCTCCAGATTCAATTATACGCTGCTCTGGACACACTGGGAACGAATGAGCGAAGGGTGATTCCATGCAAAGGTCAACCTGAGCATCTACCAATTAAATTAATTATTTAAAAATTAAACCATGTTATTTATTATGTTATTGAGTGCAGACTATAATGTATTGTAGTTTTGAACTACAAAATATTAAAATATTATATTGTGCAGCCATGATAGCAGGCTTAATATTAAATAAATAGTATAATATTATAATAATAAATACTAGTATATGTTATAATTCATATAGTTTTATAAGGGCATTCATTTCAGTCAAGTTAGAGTAGGTGGTATGCTGTCCAAGTTTCTAGTTTCTTTCAGTCTGTCATGGATCTTAGAAAGAGCTCACAGAGTTTGGTATTACACTCACACACACACATTTTGTTAAAAGAAATATATGCTGAAATGCATTTGTCATACCTGGCATTTTTAATAATAGCCTCCACTTTTTTATAGCCTCCACTGTGATACAGATGTGTAGTAAATTACCTTGATTCATTGGTCATTTCATTCATTTGCTGACAATGACCATCAGTTGAAGGGAACCTCTATGACCAAAATACTGATGTATTCCATTGTACAATGCTATAAAAATAAGAGAACACTGAAATCACACATCGGAATATATATAAAAAATCTACTCTTAGTGTAAATTGCGTAATTCTTTGAGAACAAAATGACGGTCAATGGAAACCAAAATCGCCAACCAATTGAGGGAAGGATTCAAACTCAAACCAGAATCAAAGTAAACAGTTTGAAACACAGGCTGTTCCAACTTGTGTGAATTTTATCAAGACAATGTGACTCAGTGGTGTGTATGGCCATGTGCCCGGATGCACTCCCGACAACTTCTGTGCTTGCTCCGGATGAGACAGTGGATGGTGTCCTGTGGGATGTCCTTCCAGACCTGGATCAGGGCTCCACTAAGATAACCACTGACCCACCGCCAAACATGCTGGATGATGTTGCAGGCTGCATAACGTTCACCACGGCCTCTTCCGTTCCTTTCATGTCTGTCACCTGCTCAGTTGGAACCTGCTCTCATCTGTAAATGCTGGTGTTCTCTGGCTAATTCCAGAGCTACACAGTGCTGGGTTGTGAGCACAGGTCCTGCCAGAGGCCCTCATGCCACCCTCATGTAGTCTGTTTGTGACAGTTTGGTCTAAAACATGCCATACTCCTCCTGATCCTCCTCACACAAAAGGGCAGATACGTGTCCTGCTACTAGGGTGATGCCCTTCTACGGCACTGTCCAGCTTGTTGTTTCTCCTCCCTGCTCCTGAGACTGTACTGGGGGACACTGCAAACCATCTTGCGACGACACATGTGGATGTGCCCTCCTGGAGGAGGTGGACTGCCGGTGCAACCTGAGGTGGACTGCCTGTGCAACCTGAGCTGGACTGCCTGTGCAACCTGAGCTGGACTGCCGGTGCAACCTGAGCTGGACTGCCTGTGCAACCTGAGGTGGACTGCCGGTGCAACCTGAGGTGGACTGCCTGTGCAACCTGAGGTGGACTGCCTGTGCAACCTGAGGTGGACTGCCTGTGCAACCTGAGCTGGACTGCCTGTGCAACCTGAGCTGGACTGCCTGTGCAACCTGAGGTGGACTGCCTGTGCAACCTGAGGTGGACTGCCTGTGCAACCTGAGTGTGCCTGGTCGTGTAAAGAATTCAACTTATAATTATGCAATCACACAGTACTATGCCTTCTGCTGACCTTTTTAAAACCTTCCAAATGACTAGATTTGCCATGATATTTTTATCACCAGAAGAGATGGTTTATTGTCACAGTCTCATTGAAAATAAGTGACAATATCATAGAAATATCAAGACATCTGACATGTTTGTTTCAGCTTTTGGCTTTTCTTTTTTCTGACAAAAGAAATTAAAGATTTTGTAGGCAAACGTATACCCATGTAATGCTGGAATTGGTCCAGGCGGTGCGGGTATGGAAAACATATGGGAGAGAGCAAGAGAACGACAGGCAGAAAGAGAGATATGGGACCATGAGAATCATACTAGCATGAGAGAGGCTGATGTACATTGGTCCCTGGACTCAGGTATTTATGTAGACCAAATATGTGCAGTGCAGGAGTGGATGCTGTAATGACACAGTACAGTGTAACACATAAGGTCTCTTTAGAATGTTGTTATATAATGTATGTTACAAGGCTCATCACCAGGAGAGATGGTAGTAGGGGCAGCCTTAAGGTTTGACCACGGGCCGTAGGGTGAATGTTGCTAAATGTGAGTGTGGACAATGCTCTCATTTGTTTTCAATTAATTTGGGCAGATTAAAGCATCCAGGGCTTGAGGGAGATATGTTCTGTTAAGGAATTACTGATATGTGGATTGGTCCAAGATGATAAAATCTTGTAAAGAGACCAAACTAAACTGGAGACGTTGTAGTCTCCGCATAGGCATTGCTGAAGTGTTTTAACAGAGTTGTTGTATTAGAGCACTGCCCTACCTCTAAAACCAGTTTAAAGTGGGATAGAATGTGTCAAAGTAATGAGAGGTAGGCTACATTAAGAAGGCTTATTAAAATTAAAGACATACAAAAATGAAATCTTCAATAGGCTAGATAGGTTTCAAACATATCTTTCAGTGTGTTAATTAGCAATTAAGATGAAGCTCCTTGGGGAACCCAAATAGCATGGTTTTAGTTTTATGCTGCATTTGTTTCCACAACCAAGCAATTCCTTAATGGTATAATTTGAGATAAATAATAATTGATGAGAATATGTTGCTTGTTCTAGGAACATTGTTCTGGGAACATAATTGTTTAAGGTTGCATTAAGTTTTGATTGTTTTACTCTGGGTAGTTGAGCTTTTCTCTGGGAGGCTTTTTAATGCTCTAAGAACAGTACATTCTACAAAATAGTTGCAGCCGTAGTTTCTAAATAACAGAATTCAGATAAAGAAAATGTTACATTCAATTCCTTGCATTGTTTAAATAATGAATCTGAATCTGTTCTGTGCGATGTTGTCCTTGGTCTCTGGAAAATGTATGATTCGTGTTTGTGGGATTGTGCTCAGAATCAGTAGAATGTTGAACTGCAAACTGTATTGACTGCTGATCTCTTATGTGTTTTTATGCTTGCTAAATTAATTCACCTCTTCTTAAAAGGGATTGATTGTGTTGCTGGAATTATTTGATTCATTAAGATAGAGACTAATGTCCAATGGAAAGTGAAAAAGTACATCCATGTCATACATCTAAGTGGTCTATAGAACGTGATACTGAATAGTTTAATACTAACATAAATGGATTTGATTGTTTTTGTACTCAAACGTAAGGGAGAGGGGGAGGACGTAGGCCAATATATCAGCCTTAACCTTGCTTATTGAATAGCACATCCGTCTTGGTCCAGTGGAGCAGTAGGGCTTTCAGTATTATTTGCTGTCCTCAAAACCCTGGTCCATCTCCATCTTGAACCATTTGGTTTTCGTTACTGCAAGTCCATTTGCTAATTTAACATGAATGAACGAGGCCCTGACATAACCCAGAGTGAAGCAGCACCTACTTTTGGTCTGAGAAGACTTTTAGCCAGGTTCAAACCAGCAACCACTATATACTAACTCAAATCAAACCTTCTAATATCTTTGTCCGAAAGTCTACTGGTTAAAAAAAAAGACATTTAAGTCATTAGGTTGTGATATTACACTAGTGTCATGTTCAGGCCATTACTTTCAGGCCATTATATATCACATCAACTACTAATAGAAAGCTGCTATAACCTAAATCAGATTAACTTCTTTGCTCGTGCATTGTACTCTTGTTTGTTCTTGCATTATTTATGGAGCTAATATCTATGTTTTTAGGGTAGCCTGTAGTGTCTTTAATTGTGCTGATTGGATTAAGGGAGAGTTCTTCTCAGAAAGGTTTGAACGAAATTCCTCGCTGTTTACCCACAGCAGTGCACAGGGAAGTCCTAGTACCCCGCCTTCCCGTTACTTCAGCGCAAACTAACCGATGTTCAATAAGGAACCATCACACAATCAGCTGAGTGCATCACAATACCTATTCACATCGCACCTCATCTGTGGCTTATGCCTCTGCAGCACAACTCGAAAACCCATACATAATCAATACAACTTGACCTTCTCATGGAGTCCTGCACTATGCTCTGCAGTGTGCAGGGATTCTTTTTGCCCCTCGTGAAACACTGAGAAACTTACATTAGTTCAAGGTCACCAGGTTTGTTTTTTTCTCAATTTGTTGGCACCTCCCGTGATTGTGATGGTGAACTCGCCTTTCTCTCCCGGGTCACACCGGGACACGGCCGGGGAATTTTCCCATCACCGCCGGCTTATCTATGTGACAGCGGCGGCGTCTAATCGCTGTGCCGCAGACAGATGTTAAGTCCCTATCCATACTGACTCAAGTACTGAGCATGGAGGAGGGTTGCCAAGCCTTGCCGTTTGTTTGCATGCGTGTGTGGGGGGGGGCATGGCTGATGCATAGGTGTCATACTGTTGCTCTCCACAGTGTCACAGTTCAACAGTGGCTGTCACCTCCTCCTCCCAGTGTGTGGCTGACATTCTATATCTTTTTCTTGCAATGCATCACTCCCCCAAGTTGTAATGGAAAATGCACCGACTTTTCAGAAATCGTCATCCTTATAGGGACACAGAGTTACTCTGATTGGAAATGATAATTTCCTGTAAACATAACTTTAACCAAAAAAAAAAACATTATCCCTACCCCCAAACCCTAAAACCTAACTACGGATGCCCAACCCTAATCTTAACTTTACCTAAGCCATAGACCAAACCACTTAGCTGCCAATGGCCATGTACAGCATGGGGAAAAGCAAAAGTGCCCTTTCCCAGCCAGGTTAGTGAAATGTGAACACACAAAATACAGCACAGTCGCACAAGGAATGCTCTCAAGGTAATGTTGGGACAATCGGGTCACTGGGGATTTGAAAACAAAACACATTGTCACATTGTTTCCTGGAATAAGTTTGAATCCATTTTCATTCAAGCTTTGATTCACTGTGGCGGCTCATAAGGGAGACGATGGGAGAGTGGCATGGATAATTACTTTTTAATGTGGCACACTCATCATGTCCAATTTCATGCTCCTCTAGCTGCAGCTTTTCGATTTAATCACAGCATAATGCGGTTACACTGCACCTTTTCAATGGGTCCCAGCTACCTCCACCAACCTTAATAAAATGTCTGGATTCATGCCATTTAGACCTGGGTGGAAATAGTTAGGTTACTTTTCACTGGGTACTTTTGATTTAGGGCTGATGCCCTGGGACGAGGTAGCAAGCTTTTAACTTTTGGTACTGCAATTTGAAAGGTTGACCAGGTTAGAGAAGGTAAGGGTTAAGGATATACTGTAGAGTGTTTAGCAGGAGGTTAATGCTCTCAGAACTTTCTTGACCTAATTGGAGTTGTCTGACAGCGGCAGATTATGTATGGATTATTAACCTTGGCCGGCATTTCAAAGAAATATTCCTCAACCCATAAGGCCTATAATTTACAGGGAGGCTTTAAAAATGGAAAGTGTTTGTGGTTTTCTGCCGATACGATGGAGGTTTTTGGCTCTATTCGTTCACACAGAAAGTGTATGTTTGTAGAAATTGCTGGCCTGTCTTTGAGCTGGTTTCTGTAGCCATTCTGTGAAGTGCTCTTACGGGCTGAATATAAAAAGAGCCATCAGACTTTCATTAATGCAACGCAGTCTGGCTGACCCCCTGGTTAATGTTCCCATCATTTCTACAGTGGGGAGCAGCTACCTTTTATTTGAAATGACTCATGTTTAATGTATGTCTCTGGTACCAGCGTTTAACCCCACCTCCGGGTTTGGAGGGCTGGACGTTTGCACACAGGTGACACAGCCCTGCCGGCATGAGAGGAATAAGGGTTGGCAGTTACGCAAGTCAGCCAGGCAGACCCTCTCTGGACCAACGGGGTTGAAATGGCCATGCAGAGTTATTCTTACCCTTCTGGCATTTACTTTACATGGCAAGCCCCTTCCCCCTTGGTCTATTTTCCAGGAACCTGTTCTCAAGGGTGGCCTGGGTTCCCCCGGCGCCTCTCGGAACCAGTTAGTGGCCTTGGCCAATCCCATGACTGGAATCCTTAAGCAGGGGAGACTGGCTCACTGTGGTGCTGGGGTTTGGGATTTTATGTGTGTGTGTGTGTGTGTTTGATCCAGATCTACGTGTACATGTGGAGACTCAAAGGTTATGTTAAGGTCAGGTTCAGGCTAGAGGATAGGGTGTAGGTAACATGGATTTCTGGGTTTCAGGTCTGCACAGAAAAACAGGTTTGTGTGTGTTAGGTTTGGGTAAAAATGTTGATTTGTCGTAGTGTTTGAGTTGGGGTTACATTTAGGTTTAGTTATTAGTGGCTATGGTTAGGTGTTAGGGATAGGTTAAGTGTTGGAATAAAGGTTATATTACTTAGGTCATGTTGGTGAAAGGGTTAGGCGTAGGTCATAGAGGATAGGGAACATTAATGGATGGGTGTCAGGACAGGTCCCCAAAATAATTGTAAAACAAAGATTTGTTGGCATGTATCCAACTCAGCAGTCAGTAAAATATGTTGACATATGATTGATGCCCATCTATGTTGATGAGTACTCGGTTACCACTTATGTTTTTCCATATTGTTTGGTTTTTCATCAGTACATGGTTGGAGATATTCCGTCTGAATATCTGAGTGCTAAACAAATATTTTTCTTCAAAGATATGACTTCAGTCAATGTTATTCAATGCATTTTTTAAACCATGTCAGACATCCATACTTTTTTACGGCACTAACATTTCAGACAATATGTCTCTCAGGATAAAAAAGTTTATTGCCGATTTTGACTCTTACTCCTCCATTGGAAAATGTGTCATTAGTAGGCTATGCGCCCAGGATTGAAATTAAGCGAGAGAAAATGGACTAATCAGAAGGCTTAGAGCAGAATCCTGAGGCTTGGTGACCAGGTAAATTGGATTATGGGTGGAGATGCACATTCTCAGGGGGATAGTCATGTCATCAAACCCCAGATGGATGAGTCTGAGACCAAACATCTCTGAAATAATGCAATGTATGTAAGGGAATTCCATTAAATTCTCAACAGTGACATTCGAATCCCAGAGAACGGTCCCACATCACAAGTGCCTCCCATTCCTCTTATCTGATTTAAGATGTTGCGGTGGCAGGTGGCCTAGAGCTTAAGACATCCACTAGATAAAACTCCAGAGCCTCTAAGCTTATTTCTTGTTGTTGTTTTGTCCATGAGCAAGGCTGTTTACCCTCATTCGTCACAGGGCACTGTGGCAGCTGCTTGCACCTCTCACGTTTATTTTAGGAAAATCTTGGACCTTGCAAACTGACAAAAATGCGTTTTCCCTTTCCCAATGTCCTAGCTAGGATATGTTTACATTTAGTCATATTGCTGCTCTAACCACTATGCTATCTTTCACCCCTTACTGTAAATGAGTAATTGACTGTTAACAGACCTTCAATAGAACCATTCACACTTGTGACTGAGACAAAATAGAGCACCCTTGAACTCTGCTTTCTGCCTTGTTATGTTACCCTTACTTATTGTGACTGTTGGGGTCTGTTCATTTTTGGTGAATGGGGCTTATCGCTTATGCTAATTAGACTCTCTTTTTCTCCCTTGTTTTCCCTGACACAGGAGCTGCTCAGTACCCAGGTAAACCCCTCTTCCGTTACACTGTTTTGTTTGTCTAGCGCCGCTTCTTACAGATTGGTGCTTCTCAGTTTCTTTGTGTGCTCCATACTATCACCTTGGTCCCTCCATCTACATGTTTTTTGCTCGCAATATTTTCTCCCTCACTGCCTTTCTTTTTCCCCTGCTGTCATATGTCTACCATCACAGCTGTTGCTTGTGTTTTTTCTCTTCTTTTCTATATTTTCTATAGATATTAGATTTAGTCGAAGTAAGACCTGATCTATGTGTAGCAGTTAACTTGATATACAGCTGTTCACCTCAATTTTTTGAAGTCAATTTGTGTTTGTTTGTCGGATGTTGATTGTCTGTGCTGCATGTATTGTAGGGCTCAGTTTCTTGGATGAGCTGATAGTTTGTGTCCTGATATATTGTTTGCATTACAACATTTTGTGAATACATTGACATTGGAAGGAATTTTGATGACACTGTTAAAGAGTATAACTCCACATGCCTCACCAGAATGTGCCGTTTTTTATTATTTTATTAGATAAATGTCTCAAAATGTGGCAGTCACATTGTGGCAGACACTTCTCAGTATAGTGAGAATACACACCACATAGTCTTTACATTTTGCAGCCCTCATAATCCATAATCAGGTGCGTGCACCCAAGCCGGTGTAGCTGTAATTAGCTAATGATTTATGTGAGCACCACGTAGACAGGAGCAACATGCTAAAAATGTTTCCCAGATATGTTTTTTAATCCAGTAGTGACTAAACTGATGTCAGACCAGTTCAAATTGCCTGCGGTGTCATCAGAATATTTTGCATGCTATCATGAATGGGCAGGTGTGATCCATCTACTCCAGAATGAATGTTTGTTAGTTTTGTGCATATGGCAATTAGCTTAGTTGTAGATAGCCAGTTATAAAGCGTAACACAAGCAGAAAAACCCTTGAAGGAGGGATCTGCCCTCCTGTCATAAAAGATTCTCCTGGTCAACCTATAACAATGGCTTTCCTACCTGCTGCTTTGGAGAATCTCCATGGAGAATTCATGATTGCTATCCATGGCGTAATGCCAAAATAGCCTATATGTGTGTAAATGTTGCATTACATGGCCAAAGAACCTGCCAACTTCAAAACAATGACTGAAAATAGTTTAACATGAATTGAGGAGTGGAAGAGGCAATGCTGAAATGCTACACTGTGGAAGTTCTCACTCAATAGAGTAATTGGCACAGCTGAATCAATGCATAAAAACTGCCATACTAATGTTCACTCTAAGGCCATGTTCTCCGTTCCCTTGCACGTTTGGACAGTACACAAAGGACCAGGTTCAGGTGTGCAATTTTTGGACCTGTTTCAGTTCACTAACCGTGTCCATTTGTCACTGACTTCCACTATGACCAAACAAAAGAACTGGTTCTCTGAGGCTTCTTGTCGTTCTGTGATGTGTCGTCACTTCATCCACGTGTTGCGGGTTATGTTTTATCTACCTAGGTCTTCATCCAGCACTTCACTTTTCTTACCTGGCTTCGCTTGCTGTTCCATTGCCAGCTCAATATCTTTCAATGGCTTCATAATAAGGAGGGATTCTTGGAGCGGTTTCCTGCTGACATATCCAAGCAACCTCCCGGCGGTGGTGGACCTTTTCCTCATAGCTCTTTCAGGGACCAGTGACAGAATGCACACTTCCTTGTTTAGAACATTTACTTAAAGGGGAATTTCACCATTGCTCACCTAGTTAATGTTGGAATAACAGATGTTACCTACTTAACGTATTAATTAATAACGTGTGTGTCTGAAAAAAAAGATTTTCTTCAACACAGTTTATAATAAGGGAGAAGTCTATAATAATAAAGTCGAACTCTCGACTTCCTCCGTGTTTGTTAGGGACACATCGGACTGATGCTGCCACTGGATATATGTAATAAAACAGGTATCGGTACCTGGTATTGGTATCTGCAACAATGAGTCTATGTAGTGGGAGGATGTCACAGAACAGACTGTCCTAGAAATGTAAGATGTTCAATGTGGGCAGACCGGAAACATCTAGACTATGACAAGGCACACCTGCCCCAATCAGGCCTCATTAAGGGTGCAAAAATGGCCGCTAGAGAAGCTGCTCTGGGGCACAAGAGAGGGGTAGGAAATATAGGGATGCTTTTCACTCCCCATGGGTTTTGTTTTAATTATCGGTTTCTTTTAGTTCTTTCTTTTGTTAATGTGTGTCCTCCAGGGCCCTCCAGACTGCTGGCGCTGTGTCCGTGTCTTGTCTCACCCTGTTACTGGATGTAATAGATGCATCATCCCAATTATACACCTGTTCCCATCAAACACCAACATTGACACACATTTATCAGAAGAAATTACATTGTCTAAGGATACTTTCATTTTGTCAATGAATTCATGCTTTCCCAACATTACACTACATGAGATTGTTACATCCATGAAGGACACCATGCAGCACTGAATAACAGTGACATTGCTGAATTTGCATTTGTTTACAAGTTCCAGACATTTAAACGCAGACAAAAACAGTTCTGTTCATGCAGTAGACAGGCAGAAGGATTCCTAGTCATCAAGCATGTTCAGGAAGAAAATGTCCTTCAATTTTGTAGTAAACTTTTTTAAATGGTTTTAATAACAGTATTCATTTTAAAAAGGAGTGTATATTTAGCATTAAATATTAATTCCCACAGATCGTATTATTAATGAGCAAGACTCAAACAAACTGCTGTTTTACTGTCAGTCTGCCTATATATAAAAACAGCATATGTTATAAAGTGAGGATGGCAAGCCACAGATATCAATTGTTAGCTTTTCTATCTGGCCAGTAAGTTAAATTCTACAGCCACATTCTGGTATGATGTTGGTGCTTCCATGCCTCTTTTTTGGACTGCAGTTGTCCCAAATGTGTCCCCTTTCCTCTTTAGGGAAATCTCCTGTGGATGCATAAATGATATAGTTCATCCTGTTGAATGGTAAATCTAAATAAGCCACACTACCTTCCCCAAAACCTTTTCATAATTAGACCAACAGGTTTGTGAGCAGCCCACACCATCCACACATCACCTAAAGATGATTAGACTGTGTTTAAATAGCATTTGAAAAACTGAGTTTGTGTGTGTGTGTGTGTGTGTGTGTGTGCATGTGAACGCATGTTTGTTTGTTTTGGTTTGCGTGTCCGTGGAGCATTAATGTGTTCTTGTATTTATGCGTTTGTATTTGCTAGGCTGTGTTTGTTTTGGTGTGAGCTTAGGAATGTATGTGTGTTTTTGCCCATGGCTTTGATCCAATTATTAATAGCAGCCTCTGATATGTATACGTGTATGAATTACAATTGAGCTGTGAAAGATTCTTCCCAAGGGGATTGGATGGAAGCTAGTCCTTCACGGCTCTATGCTCAGTGATATCCTGTCCAATCCTACCCACCTAGACAACAGATTGTCAACTGAGCATTACTGCTCCGTTCTCCACCGCTGCAGTCAAAGACACTACTTTAAAGTCCCCATCTATATTAAATTGATACCTAAAATACATGAAACCACAAAGTGCTTTATGGAATGAGATTTGAAAACAACAAGGGTTCCTAAATACTGTGTCATGTTTAAGACTGCATGGCTCATTGACTGACCTCAAACACAAAGGCACATGCCCACACCCAAACACCCACACACACTGACTTATACACAGACACACACACACACGTCAAGGTAAATGCATGCGTAATCATGCTTAACCACATGCATGATCATCATACAGGCAGGCAGCCACACACACACACTCACAAAACAATAGCACAGAATATACTTTACAGGAGTTTTTTTTGGGGGGTGGGGTTGCCTAAAAGTGTGGAGGCGTGCAATTGGTGAGTTTATAAACACTGTGTACTAATCTGCATATTAAAACACCAGCTATTGTTGCTAATTAGCTACTACAAGAGCATCTTCAAACTATTTATTTTGGTGCAGTGTAATCACCATTTAAGTGCTAACATTTATTTATTTATTTAGAATTCAGTTTACTGTTAACATAATATGGTAACAAAATGTTAAATGTTGTTCTGTGTTTTTGTGATTGTTCATTTAGTTCATATGGGCCTCTCTAGAGAAATTTTGTACAGGCCATCTTATATAGGCAGGTTGGCTAACGCAGGCCAATTGGGTCTCACTCGAAAAAGATGTCACTCATTAAATCAAAAGTTATACATAATCACATAATAGCATCATATGAAAAATAGAAAATCTGCATTACGCTTATCTTAAATTGCCAATGGTCATAATAAAGAACAATAAAAAAATAAAGATGAATCCAAGCTACTATACCAAGACATTACCATTTAGTAAAATTACACAGGAAGCTTAGTAAAAGTCAATAATAATGTCACTGATATTGTGGAACCCTTTTTAAAATTAAAATAATAGTCTAAGAAACTGTAAACATTTCGGAATAAGAATAAACCACTTGATGTCATTCAACTATTCAACTTCATTACTATCACTATGATTTCATCACTCTAAGATAGAATTTCTCTAAAATGCCTTTATTACTCCTTTCAATAAGATTTGTCTAATTGTGGTAGGTGGTATTCATACTGCATAAATCAGGCATAATACCTTATATTCTTGAGCAGTAGCAGTGTTCTTTTGCTCCAAGATCTGTGTGCATTTTGTAGAGCCATCTTCGACATTTATAAATTGGTGATGGACTACCCGATATCTCACCAAAATGCCTGTAGTGTACACCATTCATTATTTGTCCATTCCAGTAGTATTATTTATGTGCTTTATAATTCAGTCAGTAGGGGATGGATTTGTTATATATTTTAATGGTTTGGAATTTCCACATGTTGTCCACACATATATTTTAACCTTTTTAAGAATTTGTTCAGCATTGCAACCAAAATGCCGGCCTTATTGTACACTTATGCTAGTTTAAGCATAAGCTTCATACCTAATTAAAAACTGTATTATAGAGCTACTGGGCCCTTGGTACTAAACTCTTGACACTCGCCTCCACAGAGATGATATGCTCGGGCCATTGAGAGCCCAATGACCTTTCCAATTTAGCAGTGCGCTACACCCTTCAGCTGACTGTGACATGCTCAGCAGTTGGGATTCTCCAATATCATGGCGAACATCAAACCTCACCACACACAGACACACTCCAGGCTAAAATGATCAATGCTATTTGACTGTTGAAATCCACTAACTAAATGCAAAGATAATGTCACAGATCTATTTGAACAAGTTATGCAAATGCTGAGAATATTAATTTTTTGCCTGCATGACGGCAAGCCAAGTTGATAGTTGACGCGTGCGGTGAAAGCTGATGACCAGCAAAGGGAGTTTACGTAAAGCTTGGAAAGCCCTAAAGAAACAAGTAATAATATGGTCCTTATGCTGGTCTTTTGTTTACTAGATCACATTTACAAATATATTATTTGATTGGTATTATTAAACAAATGCATCAGAGCATTAATAAAAAAAGACATTTGCAAAGGCTCATTAGCTCCAACAAATAGTTCCCATGTCCATGTCTCTAAACTTAGGTGTCATAAGCACATGTCTGACTAATGCAATGAACATTTCTTCCTCCTTGTGGCTCAGCCACTTGCACACATCTAGGACTGGTTTGTATCTCTTGATTGTGATTTATCCAACTGTTACTGCTGCATTCTTTCTGTATTGGGCCAAACAATAGAGTACTTGTGATGGCACATCCAGACTAGTTGATCTAATTATCTGACAACCAATGGCATGTGACATGGTCCTTTTTTATTTTTTGTGTTTTCTAGTATTATCATAGCTGTTTGTGTTTCAGGGTTATTCCTTTGGAAACTGCCAGCTGAAACAATCTCAAAAGGCTACTTAAACACTATTAATTAAATATAGGCACTAATTGTTATCTAATAACATTTCCAAAATAAGGAAACCTATTTAGAGAATCTTACACTACCTTTTTATTGTTTGGGGTCACTTAGAAATGTCCTTGTTTTCCATGAAAACATACATAAAATAAGAACAGGAAATCTATTATAAGTAAATATAGTAAATGACAAGGTTAGAAATAATGTTGAAATAATAATTGTGTCCTTCAAACATTTGCCAAATTTCTACATATGCGGCAATAAAAGCCTTGCAGACCTTTGTCATTTTAGTCCTCAATTTGAAGACATTTCACCCCATACTTCCTGAAGCACCTCCCACAAGTTGGATTGGCTTGATGGTCACTTCTTGCAAACCATACAATCAAGTTGCTCCCCTGCACCAGCTAAATGGGGATGCGATCCAGAGACTGCGATGGCCACTTCATAGATCAAATACCAGCTGACTGCTTCTTCACTGAATAGTTCTTTCATAGTTTGGAGCTTTTCTTTGGGTCCTTTTACTACTTGGCTCCAATCAAGTGCTGTCCACTATGGTATGGCATGGCGTTGCAAATTGAAGTGATAGCATCCTTCTTCAAGATCGCCTTTGTCTTTTACAAATCTCCCACTTTACCACCACCAAAGCATACCCAGACGCTAATGTATTTGTCCTCTTTCTTTGTGCTTTTTCTATTCTGGTTAGAGACACTTAGCACTGTTCTGTGAAGGGAGTAGTACAAAGTGCTGTACAAGATCTTCAGTTTCTTGACAATTTCTCACTTTAAATTCCCTTCATTTCTCTGAACAAGAATAGACTGATGAGTTGCAGAAGAACGTTTTTTGTTTCTGACATTTTTTTGCCTATAAACAAAACCACAATTACTAATGCTGCAGATACGCAACTAGTCTAATGAAGGCCAGTTGTTTTGCTCTTTTAATCAGCACAACAGTTTTCTGCTGTGCTAAGATAATTGTGATGATCAATAAGCCTTGTAAAATAATTGAATAAATATATGAAGTGGTCCACCGTGATGGACAGATCTAGTCCATCACGTAGGCAGGCCTTCCCCGGTAGGAAGACCAGCTTTGTCTTATCAACGTGAAGCTTGAGGTGGTAGGAATCAGATGGGGGGGAATGCCAATAATAGTTGTAAAATTGCAAAGTTATTTTGTGTAGATAGAAAAAGTAGTGGGCCAAGGACTAATCCCTGGCGTACACCAGTAGTGGAGCATGTGGCGCAGACACAGACCCACTCCATGCAACTTGATAGGAGAGGCTAGCCAGGAGGATGCAAACCAAGAGTGGGCAGAACCTTGGACCACCAGCTCTGACAGTGTGGAGAGGATCTGATGGTTTACAGTGTCAAAGGCAGTGGAACAGAGGGTTTCTTTTGGCAGTGCGGTGAGCCTCTGTGACACTGAGCAGAACGATCTCAGCTGAGTGACCAGTTTTGAAACCTGATTAGTTAGGGTTCAGAAGATTGTTCACTCCAGCAGTAAATCACATTTATTAGACTTGCCTGAGACTTAACTACACAACACTGACAGGGAATGAGTACATATAACAATCCTGTCGGGTCGCATCAAAGTGCAGTAACCATCGCCACCAGCTCCACAGTGTACACAGCCAAACCATCTGTTAGCCGATGACACAGCGGAATGCCAAAGTCCGGAACATACACACCTGCCCCCGCATGCCCCCCATCTGGGAACACCCTTATACACGTGTAGTATCTACCCTTATCCATTAAACAGAACACCCCACTTTGCACCCTTTCTGCCTAAAAATATTTAGTTTGCTCCACGAGTCCTTATTCACAATGGGGTCTGGGAGCAACCACGGTGGAATACCACCCGTTACCACAGTAGGGCCAAATTCCAGTTCCCCAAAACCACTTTCCTCCAACTGCTTCATTACTATCTACCCAAAACCCCTACCTCGTGCCCCCCGGAAAACCACTGGCACTGAAATACTAAGACCATTTGCAAATTGCCAGCCACAGGCGAAGAGACACCCACAGATTTGCAGGAGGTATAGCCAGGGAGGCAGTTAAGGCCACTCCCCTAGTGATACCTGGATAAATTAAGAACAATAGTGCAAATTTGACTCAAGTTAAACCAAATCCCCAGTCACAAGTACTGAGCAGTCAGATAGTACAACAGCAAGGGTTAAATAGGCTACGTGAAATAGACTACATTTCTATAGGTCAAGCCAAAACAATACCAGTAACAACTGAATAAAGCAAAATATGCCTATATTCTTGAGAACCTGCAGTTCCAGAACCCAGATGAAGCAGTGTTGAGATGCTTTGAGGATCGTTAGTAGGTTATTCTTCATGACACGTAACCGCATATTAACTGTGCTATTATATAATCATAGCTAAAATGATTTGACTACTATAGTATATTTCCAATAACAAATTGGGATTTATCACATCTTTCTTTTAGTGATTTGGCAGGCTGATTTCTGTTCCATTTGTTAAGCTGCATATGCTTATTGGGTAACATCTGAGGAAGCTTTGCTTCCTTGTAACTCGCCTTTGAATAACAGGGATTTTAATGGTGCATCACAACTGCATTGAAATGTTTTGCAGGATTTTTTCTACCATGAGTCATATTCATGTTCCCCATGTTAGCTCCTGTAGGGAGGCAACAATACATGTACAATATAAATCATTTTATTATTATTAATCTATTATTGCAAGAGAGATGTATCTCTCTTAGGATAAGATTATAACAATATATTAGATCTATAGCTTTTGAATTTCATGATGTAGGTAAAATCCATTTTGAGTGTGTGTTTTCGTTTTCTAGCAGACTTACAGAGGAAGTTTCAGGTGCAAGACCATGTTAGTTTATTAAGTCTACTGTTGCCTGTGATACGATCGGGGGTCACACAAGTTCAGGCATCACAAGCAACCTTTACCAACTCACTCATAAAATACACAGCAGAGACACACACTGGCCTGAAGAAGCCAATCAATAATTTCTCACCAAGCACTCTGTTTCACCTACACTGCTGGGGTTTCTCTCCACTCTTCTTTGCGGTTACTATAGAGTCTAGGTCTTGTTTTGATATAAGAAGCTGTACATACCACTGTTAAAGTTGGGAATAAAGCCAAGGAAGGACCACATGAACTGGTTCCATGGTTGAGATTGTTGTGTGTCACTTGAGACCATTGTCAGGACCATTGGTCTCTGCCTTGTTTTTATCTCAGATTGAGTTTGACTATTTCTCGTTTAATTCTCGAACACTCAAGACTTTTTACACTAAACATTTTTCTATGGACTCCATTCAGTTAAAACATTAAACGGTTTCGCTAATCCACCGTCTTTTGATCCCACATTTTTAAGTAGCCTACAGTACAACGCTTCATATTTCAGGTACACATAACATTACTGTCCTTTTAATTTGTTCCTTAAATCATATTGCATCGAACACAAACAGAACTACAGAATCCAGAAACCTAATCAGAAATGAACACTATTAGCCTTTTAAAAACTTGTACTAAGCTAACATTTGCAATGATTTTACTATGATCATTAGATGTACCATTTGGGCACTTTTAGGCCCAATAAAGATATTTACTAAAAATATAAATTATTTTGTATGTATGTCCCTATATAATGAATGTGATAAAGCTCATGCAAACCTCTGTGAATAACATCATGATTTTTGTAGGAATCCAGTGGAAATTTGTTTTACAAACTTTGCAATTACAAGACTATATTTCAGAAACAGAACGTCAAAGTCAAGAAATAGCAGATATTATTGGGCAATACTATAGTCTTAGTCTTACAACTCTTTTAGAGCCGCAGGCTCACTCAGGGGAAACCATGTTAATTGTAGCATACTGTGTCTTTTAACTATTATTTAATAACCAGTTCTAGTTAGTGATTATTTGTAAAGCATCTCTATCAATATGCATTGTTTGACCATAATACTCTAAAGAGTAGTAGCCATGTTAGACTGAAATATTAACAAACAACATATTGATTTTTAGCTGTTATTATAGTGGCTCTCATGCACATTTACCAATATTGTTACTCTGTCTCTATTTGTTTTGGTCTTGACTGTGTAAAGATGCAATCTGGGACTTTTTTTTATAACAATTAATGTTATCCCCATTTTTGGCTGGATGTGTAAGTAAAATCACTATCAAACCTTAGATATTTCTGATACTGAGTGGTACATGGGCTACATATCGGCACACATATGACAAATTTTTCTGGGACCCGTTTTTGCTCAACACTTCTACAACCAGTGGCCAAAAATCATCAATGCACCTTTAGGGGGTTTTGAACCCAAAACTGCTTGTGATCACACATTTGCCAACTATAATATTTTCTGCCCATCTTTAGCAACTGTGGTGGAAATATAACCAGGCGTAGTGCAACTCGATAGGGTTCCGCTCAGTGGTGTGTAAAACTGTGCCGCACACAGCCTGTCCGTTGTGATGACAATTGTGTATGTTTTTTTCTGCCCTCCAGTTCAGAGTCAGAATCTGGTGACGGACAATGTGGCGGTGGTGGAGGGTGAGATAGCCGTCATCAGCTGCCGGGTGAAGAACAACGATGACTCTGTTATCCAGCTCCTAAACCCCAACAGACAGACCATATACTTCAGAGATGTCCGACGTGAGTGCTGCACACACAAACACACTTGCCTGCACACGACACACAGGAAGACCCTCCCCCACACACACACACACACAAATCTGAATATGCCTTTAATACCGCCCACAAGGAGAAAATGGGACCATACATAACAGGAATTGTGCAGGGTGGGGAAATGTTGCAGAAGAGTGAAATTGTACGGGGATGGCAGAAGGCTACCAAGTTCTTGTTCTGAGCATCATGGGTTCAATGTCAGTGCCAGGAGTTTTTTATTGTTTTGGTTTATACTCGATTTCAAACCTTAGCCAAAACCTTAACTTTTCATTATTAATGCCTACACTGGTCAAAGAAGACCATGATGTCTACACCAGAATACTTTGTGGCAGGAGGAACGCATTCTCCTGTCATATTGACTGAGCTCACAGGCGCCCAAGGTGCCACAAGAAGTCACTAGAGCCCCAATGCCAGTGACATGCAAATGCTAACCCCTAAAGCCTGGATGGCACTTGCCCATGGCACTGTCCTTCGCAGGACTCCTGGTCTAATCCGCTAGCAGGATTCAATCCCTGGTCATGCAATGACACAGCTCACTGGGAGGCAGTGACTTACAGTCGCAACATTCAGGGGCCCTCTTTCCGTGTAGTTCCTACGCTGGCAGACAAACACATTGACACACTTTCACATATTGTCACATGCATTCTTCAATAGCCTTTCAGTCCCCTTCAGAGCTAAGACATTGTCAGTACTCACAACTTGCACACACAAAATGATGGCGTAGATCTAATGTAACTACACGTTCAAGCCCCCATTTGTCTACCATCACACTTCAGGTCCACACACAATGAAAAGGAGCCCTCAGAGGGCCTCTCATCGATCTTTGAAGCATCCAGTGTTGTATCCCTGCCTCGTGTACCATAACAACAACCTCCTCCTTGTCCTAGCAGACACAGCCCCTCAGTCGCGGGTTCTCTTTATCCCTGGACTACTTAAATTGTCTCGTCATGTTTGTCAGTCTTGCCAGGGCATATATTATCTTGCCCACAGCTGGTTGTCAAGGGCATCTCAGGTTCTGATGGGGTGCCTTGATCTCGTGATCTTTCCTCAGGAACACAGGGGCTTTTTACTGCATCTGGCCTGTTTAATTAAAGCTTCACTGTACTATCCGTCTCCCCTGGATTATCATATTGGGCCCATCCAACTGACATCCATATTTGGAAAAATTGAGGAGGGGCAGAGAGAGAGAAGTGATAGAGTGACATCCACGTATTGGAAAAGCTCAGCAGTTCCGTAGTTGTCCATCCTAAATTAACGTTACCCTATTTCAGGTTTTCCAATAAAATAATGCACGGTACTGTGGATGAAAAATATCTATGTTTATTTCACAACATTGTTTGGTCATTGTTCAGTCAAAGGTGATTGCATTTTTAATAGGCCAAATGCTAGTAATCTAAATATTTGAGTCTTATATTTAACAAGGCTACATCAACATGTGTAGTGTGGTGACTGACAGAACTTTGAGTGGATTAGGCCTGAATTCTGACAAATCCAATAATAAATCATGATGTTTCTTTACATATCAGATTTTTTTATTTTACAGATTCGCATGAATTTGCATTTATTATTACCGGCAGGTGGGGTAATATCTAACCCAACAGCAGGCCCATACCTTTACACTGACAGTTCCATAGTTAATCAGTAGACACTTTGAACACGGTCAGTGGGTGGGCAGAAGTCTTTTTTGAAGACAAGGACATGGGCTGTGTGAGGAGTCTGCTGAACCCTAGAAAGTAACCTGTCTAAAAGCAGCCTCTGCATTACCAAAGGACACCTTTTCCTTACCTTTAACACCACCAGGAACCAATCTATTAATGAGGATATCACCTCCATCTCCTCTGGTTTTTCAAAGCTCTGACCTCGCATTAAGGGTGCCACAACCTCCAAGTCCAAAAGGTCACTGTCTTTATTCTCTCCATCACTCACTTTGTCATTAAAAGGTATCACTCCCCTGTGCCGGTAAAAGGTAGGATTGTGAAACCCCCATGTTGCCAGGTAAAGGGCCATGAGCAAGAGGAAATTTGTGTTTTAATAGCATTTAAAAATCAGTGTGTATGTGGTTAGAATACTTGCAATAGAGCAAAATGACCCTCCCAACTTGCTCTCTTTCTTTTACTCCTTAATAAAACGTTGATGGGCACTGCTTGCAAAGTAGCCTGACACACTAATCAGAATGAATTGCAGCCACTTACTAATAGGCTAGAAGCTTGTCTCCAAGATCCTGGAGCCAGCTTTCCTCAATGAAACTGGAGAGGAACAAACCAAATGAGATAAAGTACGAAAACAGAGGGAGAGAGAGGGGAGATATATAGAGGAAAGAAATAACCCATAGCAAGTTTTGTTTATCTCATCTCTACATTTTTCGCTCTATAAATTGGAGTTTATTTTCCCCCTTGTGTTTACAGTCATCTTCATTTCAATGCAGAGATTGCCGTGACTCTCTGGATTTGGCTGTGTGTGTTTGCACGGCCTTTTGAGCCGCATCACCCATTTCTTCGATGGTGCCCAATGGACCTTTGGCTATTTGCGATAAAACGAAAATAAGCAATGTATATTCAACACCACTTTAGGCAACTGTCCACCCCTTGCAAATGAAATTGACGCGATTGTCCACATTGATCTGACCCAGGCAAATGAATTACAAATCTTGGACAGAAAGTTTTCTGTTTTATTGTCTAATACCTAAATAGGATTCCTATATTCATGAGAAGGCCTTCTAGTATGAGGTTAATACCAAACTATAAAAGGACATTTAAATAAGTAAAAGCTAGACAAAAACTAAAGCAGAAAGCACCAATGGTGAAGGAATGTTTAGCGCCAGCCTTAGCAATCAAAATCCATGCTTTAGGGCAGTTTTTACCCAGTGGATTGGGAAATGTTTGGGAGTCCACTGGGGGGAGCATCAATGACTTTAAAGAATTTGTCACTGGGTTTATCAATAAATGCATTGAGGATGTTTTTCTTCTAGGGACTGATAAAACATATAATTAGTTTTTTTACATTGCGTATAACAACTACAAGGAGTTGACCTTCACATTTAGTTGATTCATTGCAAGACCAGGGTTTTAATCCTGCTTGCGGATTATCCCAGGGGTCCATCAGAGGGCAGTGTAATTGGCCAGCACTGTCCGGGTTTTAATCAGATATGGTTGACTTACCCAAACTCCATGTGGCGGCTTGGGCATCTGAGAGATCAATCGAGGTTGAGTGTGTGTTCGCTCTGGCATGTTCGGATACTGTTTAGACATAGACGTTGAGAGACCTAGGGTTGGACCCAGCCAGGCCTAATGGATCTTAGACTTCCTTACAGGCAACATCAAATCCACATCGCCAAAAACAAGTACCCTCAATCACAATGTGTGCTCAGCCCCTTACTCCCGCCTTGAACACATGCTAATCAAGCTCAATCATCATGTTTTCTGGTGAGGCTGACAACCGTGGTTGGCCTCATCTCCAACAATGATGAGACTTTATACAGGAAAGAGGTTAGAGATCTGGCAGTTTTAGTGGATGGATGGTGGATCTGAGGAGACAGAAGAGAAAGCTTTGTGCATCAGCTACAGCAGGGCTGCCCAACCCTGTCCCTGGAGATCTACTGTCCTGTATGTTTTTTCTCTCCAACTCTAGTTTAGCACACCTGATTCTTAGAATTGGATTAATGAAAAGCTAAACCAGGTTAGTCACAAATTAAGTAGAAGAGAACCAACAGGACTGAAGATCTCCAGGAACCGGCCAAGGCAGCACTGATCTCCAGTCACTCTCAGACAACATCACTGCCTGGTTTCAGAAGGGTGGTGAGATCTGCTCAACGGACATAATCCTGATATCACAGACCACCTTTCCTACTTCTCTTATGGGTGTTTTTTTCTAGCCAATGTGCTTAAATATAGTATTGCTTGTTTTGGGGGGTTTTAGGTTTGATATAAAATCTTTAATTGACTCGTTGAGGAAGAGGAAGAATGTGCCTGAAATTAAATGGGCATGATACAATACAAATGTTTCTCTGATTCTCTGCTTTGCAGTGCTGTTGAAAAAATAGAAACATTGGCTACTGTATTCTTTTTTGAGTATAAGTCTAGTGCTGTACCTTGAGATTTTGGAGGCACTCCTTTCACCAGACCAACTGAAAATGGGTTGAAAGAAGTGAGAGGGGCTAGAAAAACAGATGAGAGAAAAGGGAAAATATCCTCCTTGTTGTAATGCCTCAGATCGAAAAGAAGGAGGAGTTTGGGAGAAATGCTTCAGAAATACCTTGCCAGACAAGATTTGACAAGTTTCCAGGCTTGCCTTTTCTGTACCATTCTATCTATTATTCCATCTGAGGTTTAATGCATTTCAACTTACCTGTTCGCCTAGTCAGTTTTCTAGTCCGTCCTGGCAATCAAATCTAGTAGAATAGAGTGCAATATAATTCTTCTTTTGACATGCAGATATTTTATTGTGGTATATTATTGAAAAGGATTATACAGCTTTTAATAAGGTGGAATGGATATTGAGTCTTGATAGTATGTATTTTTATGGGCCATGTTACATTTCAAAGTGAATGAATGTGAATGAATGAATCCTTTCACGCTGTAGAACCCGTACGCTTATCACCCTCTTCGATTGCAACAGTAATATTATGAATCTGCATGGATATTTTTTAATATCCATTCATTTTCATGCGTCTTTTACTATATATATATGACTTTAATATACGAAATATACAGTGTGTTTGGTAAAACCTTCATCAATCTTCCTGTCTTTACTATCCACCCCCAATGACAGTGATATTTTCAATCATTATGTGTCATTTGCCTTTGCCGTGTCATCCTGAGTCATTCTGTGGTGAGTCTTTTACTTTAGGAATCTGGAGGCAAAATATTTTTGTGGACCATTGAGGCTAAAACATTTCATTAATATTTGACCACACCAGGAGAGTCAATGCCTTTGACTTATAGAATATCTGAGTAAGTTACATGTTAAATTTTTTTCAATATAATCACACGGGCATGATTGAATTTGGTCATGTCGTTATGTTTTGTCTGATTCCATTATGTTTGCACTAGCTGCACCATTTTCATTCGACTGTGTTTACCAGAACCTTGCGAATCTGGCAGCAGAGGTATGGTGCCCTAACAAACAGACGTCACTAAGACATCTGTAAAAAGGGATCTGTTTGTGACACAAATGCGTGGTATACATCAATCAACAGGGGAGAGCTCAGACACACCGAGCCTTACATAACAGCATCCGTCATCGGTGGTGTTTGTCTTGTCACATAGACTAAGCTAAAATCTCCCAACTCCATTAGAATCAGGAGAGTCTCAGGAGAATCAGGAGAGTCTCTTGTGCATGGGCATGTGTTGGGTTTTGCTGTACGACGACCACAAGCCATGCTATCAACCAAATGCTAAGCTAAGGTGTCAGTGGGAAATCACCCTCATCTGGTGCACTGACAAATACATTATTAAAAAATTATAAATATGTTGTTCTATAGTCTCTGGAGCAAGGACGTCATTTTAGGTTTGCACCTGGAAAACATCTACATGAAGGTAAAAAAATCTAAACCATAATTTTTTTTTTTTATTAATACTTATATAAGCTATATAAGCTTTGATCCTTAGACCTGAATGTATTTATTTCAAAAGTTATTATTAATGACGGAAGCCCCTGCAATGTCACAAATTCTCCAAAGTTGGCCTATAACAAAAGTTAGCTAGCTATTACAGACCAATCATTAAAACCATCTTTAAAAAATAAAATAGTTTTCTTTAGTGAAATGCCTTTCTACGTTTGACCCTTCTGGAGAAAACTACCACAGCACAGGGTTTGTTGTGGGCAGTTGCTTTGTTTTGCCATAACAGGGAACAACCTTCTGGGTTAGGCCTCTCAACCAGGACATGCTTGTTTTTTGGAACAGTACCAGTGTGCTACAGAAATGACATTGGACACCATGCAGTTCTGTTGCAATCCCTAACAACTGCCCATATAAAGGAAACGGTTGAGTAAATCAGGGATACAAACTATATTGAAGGCACATGTTTGGAATTAACATCCCATCATAATTAGGGTCAGTGCCTCTCATTGGGCTGTTTTAATCCCAGCACTGCCTTTCAATCAATACATATCATGTAATCATTAGCGTCAGCTGGCCCCTCGCACTGGCAGGCCTAACCCTGTTTAAAAGCCAGCCACTTTAATTAGTCACACATTATCTGTGAGCCACATTAGCCTCTGTTGTTTTTAGCCGCCGTTATTAGAGGAAAGCCGTGCAGCGTTTCTTATGGCACTACGACTTGCAGTTCATTTTTAAAATAGTAGCAGTTTGTTGGTAAGGAGTTTTGTTTTGTCGTAAATCGTCAACGTTCTCCTTAAGTGGTTAGCCTTTTTGGCCCTATTGCAAGTGGCAGAGCTATTCTTAAACATGTATTTCTTAATCGGAATTAGCACTCTTGTTAGCGTTTTTGGTTTGGTCTCTTAATGTAATACTTCTAGGATGTTAAACAAGCACCACAGTGTCAATTGGTTTAAAGACACAGCAACAGGTTATATCCCTGCTCCTTTAAGTGCCATCGCAAGAACCACATGGATACTTCCAGGTGCGGGGTACTGGAGGCTGAGGGCATTAACCTGAGAGGAGAAAGGGAGGAAGGACGGCAGTACAGATGGATCCATGTTCTGTGTCTCCTTGCTGTCTCCACTCTGGGGAGGTCTAAAGCATCATTCTTTACATCGGCAGCATGCACGAGACGGCTTCATCACCTCCTTTGAAGAATAACGTCCGCGCGTTTGACTGACACCTTCCCTCTCCTCCTCCTCCCGTTTCTTCCCTCGCTCCAATCCCTTGCTTTCTCTCTCGTTTGGCATGAAAGAGCGCTACCCCGTCTCTGTCACAACCGCGCATGGCTTTCATGTTCCCGCCACCGCAGAATTGTAATGATGACAGATCATTTCTTAATTCTGTTATTTGTTTCTGTTTATTTTCCAATTTATTCATGCCACCTATTTTGTGGCTGCCTTTGCTCCTTTGAACTGGGCTGTGGGTGAGAATAGACATCGTGTGAGGAGAGAAGACAGAGAGCGGTAAATGGCTGCTGTGGAGATGTTGGGGGTGGTGGGGGCGAGGCTTTAATCTTAACCAGACACGCTTGCCAGGCAAAACTAAGCCCTAATGGACTCCTCATTATTCTGCGTGCGTGTGTGTGTGTGTCATTTACCATACACTCCTGTTCTAATTAGATGAGAGACCCTAAGCTGGATGCACAGGCCTCAAAGTTAGGACTGGCATTTGCTGTTCAGTTTGGTCTGCATACCTCTAAAGGAGCTCTCTTCATAGGGGGTAAGCAAGGCTGGCTGGATCAAATGGACTAGACTCTGTGTGGGAGTAAGCATGTAGCTGCCATGTGTCTTTTAACTTTTACTTTACCTCCTGAAACTTTACCTGTTACTTAACTCAAAGACACAGAAAGATGAACCTTCATACTTAGTACCGTATTTTCCGCACTATAAGGCGCACTTAAAAGCCTTTCATTTTCAAAAAAAACGACAGTGCGCCTTATAATCCGGAGCGCTTTATATATGGATCCATATATGGATAAATCAGTCTCAACTGTGATCCGAGCTTTCACGAAGGCAGGAATAATCTCTGAACTGCCAGGCGCCAGCAGCGACACTGACTCGGATAATGACGAGTCGCCCAACTGTTCAATTCGGACACTGAAGAAGAAGAATTCGAGGGATTCGTGGACGAAAAATAAATTGAGCTTTAT
>JACXGK010000922.1:60343-84773 GCA_016801125.1 Novumbra hubbsi
CCCCCCCCCCCCCCCCCCCCCCCCCCCCCCCCCCCCCCCCCCCCCCCCCCCCCCCCCCGCATCCAATCCCAACCACCACGTTGTCTAAAATGGCACTGAAATTACAATTAACGATTTTCAGATGTAAAGTAGGGGGGACTGTTAATGGCTTTGCATCTGAAGGAATAGCTAAGTGCAGGCATTACTAGTGGCTTGACTCTCTGTTTTGATGTTGAACCTCTTTGACTACAAAAGCAATTAGCTTTTCATTAACATTAATATGTTCCCTGGCACTCCCAAAATGGTGTCCGAGTAATATCAAGCGTCACATCGCTGTGGCTATCAGACGGTGATGCAATCAATTGAGGGAAGACGACGCCGTTATACATTTATAAGATTCAGATTGCGTCATCTCATTCAAATGTATTAACATAAAGGCTTTTGTTCCGGTCTCAACTGCCCTACACAGGTTAGCCACTGCTTAATGTTGATAATGCAGTGCAGTTATATGCATTGTGTCAGTGAATGGCTAGAATGCCCTAATAATAATCTATTAGATGGATGGCAAATGTATTTCATTTATAAAGTGTAGATACTACATGGATTCTCTTGGTATTTAATAGCTCATCTCATTTAATTGGTCAGACAGTCCGCTTTTTAAGTTTAAGCGGAAAGCATTTTGATGCAAGCCCAAACCTTGCTGCTCCTTTTCCACGTGGTGATACGCTTTATCACGCTTGCCTTTTATTAGCAACAAAATCATTTCTACAGTGCTCGGCTTGTCAAAGGGAGTGACATGCACCTGTTTGTCACAAAGACTCGTTTTCCCATCAGCCTTGGAGACAGCTGTCACCACTGTGACAGCGTGGGATGTGGAGTGGGTAACTATATCTATCAGATCCCTGTAGCTAAGGAACAACAGCACTCAAAGCCAGTTCACTAGGAGCAAGAAGGCAGTTTGCCATTTCATCCTTACAATTCAAAGCTCTATGAAAAAAAAATCCTCTCTTTCAACTGCATTTTCTCTCGTCCTCTGCCTGTCTCTTCCTCCTCTCCTTTACTACCCCACCCCACCTCACCTCCACGACCAACCTTCGCTTCTCAATCAAGCTGTGCACCCTTGGCAGGAGTTCTTTCTCATCAGAATCTCTTCATGAAACACATCCACAACCGCCACGGCAGCCATTGAATGACTCACGAGTGCAACAACCATTGACAGCAATTCACCTTCCATTGACCATTCTCTAGGACGTCTCCTTCCCTCCCTACTTACACTGTACAAGGTCACTCTAGGAGAGCGGTTCTATTTAGAGGCACACAATGGCCGCCTCTCTCTCTTATACTAAGTTACTACACTTCCCCCGTAGCCCTGACAGCAACAGTAGCACTTTGTTGCCATTTAAATTGAAGTAAAAAATGAATTCCACTCCCTATTCAGTGTGGGAACACTGGGTTACACGACACAAGGTTTTATGGGGTAAATTATGTGTTTGTAATGCCACTCACGAGAATTACCAACGACCATGTTATTGTGTGCTGTCCTTGTGAAGAGTAAAAGGTATAGGGTAGTTCCATAAAAAACGAAAAAGTTGTACCCATATTTTACTTGGTCAATTGACTGAGAACATGTTCTCTTTTACAGAAAGGACCTGAGAGCAATTAGGGTCATCTGACTTGCTCTGGGATAAAACCGTGGTTACCGGCCAGATGCTCTAACCACCAGTCTGCTAGCCTACCCCAATTATTTGCGGTCTAAAGGCCTATACATTCTTGTATTCACACACGGACGCTTTTCTTCGCCATACTAAAAGAGGACACATGCAATCCTTGTTCAGCAGTCAAATTAAATGAATAAAGAAGTATATGTTGGCGTGTCGACAGCACTTTTGAACTTGTCTTGTTCTTCCCTCCCAGGCAAGTCCAAGGTAGAGCAGACCTATGACCGAATGTTCACGGTGACCAGCCAACTGACACTCACCGTCACCAAAGAGGACGACGGCGTTCCCGTGGTGTGCGCTGTGGACCACCCGGCTGTCAAAGACCTCCAGGCCCAGACCTACCTGGTGGTACATTGTGAGTATGGGCCCACGCTCTGGATGAAAAGGTTTCGGTCCGCGCATTCTGTCTTTACTGAGGGACTTCTATCTACTCACATAAGCTTTATGTCTATTTTTACAAAGCTGTGCCTTGCTGATATTTTTTTCAAAAAACATGTTAGGAGGTTTACATCTGAGAGATGTTTTCAGCAAAATGCCATATTTTCTTTGTCTAAACTCACAAGACAGACACATTCTGACACCTTCCGATTACATGTCAGCTGTCTCCACGTCAGGGGCTGAAATAAGTAGTTCAGCAGTGTTTAGTATGCGGTAGTGGCATTATAACACAATGAGTACGTCATGAAGTTCTTGGCTTGGCCTTTGTGCTAAAAAGAACCTATGTTTCAGATCCTATTATCTATGCAAAAGGGTAAGGATATTTTCTCCAAAATATCGCCTTTCCCTCCAAACCTTGACATATGGCACACTGCGTTTCCAAAGGAAGGTTAATCTAAGATGTGCCTGTCCCTCTCTGAGCTTCGTCCTTCCTGTAGAAAGCTTCCGTTCAGGAAATAAAAAATACACAAGGATGCTCCACCTGACCTTTCCTCAGAAGAGACGGGCTCATCTGCCTCAGCACGACATGGTGCCACTCTCCCATTACAGTTGCTGTATTTGACCCTCCAACTGCTTGTGAGGAGCCCGGCCGCCCTGCCGTCAGGATGTTTTCAGGCTGCGCTGAATAATTTATGACTAGGGCAGAGTGCATCGTACATTTTTTGTGAATACCGAGGAACTGATAATGAACTATCTATCCAAATTATAGAAACGATCCTCCAAGGTAAGTCAGCAAGCAGCCCAAATTCCACCCTAGTCATAATTCGGTATGCCTCGTGTGCTTTCCTCAGACATATTGCTTTGCCACACTGCCGGGGAAGGCAAATGCAATCAAAGTAAAAATCATTGAGCACACAGGCTATCCTAATCGACTCCATTCTGCCATAGAAAATAAAAAGGAAATGTGGCAGAGGATATTAAATAATGGCGTTAATAACGTTGACGCCTGGCTAGGCAGGGCAAACAGTTTTACCCTACTTCTCTGCTGCCACTCTCCTCATAAGATGGAGCAGATGGATGACAGAGGCTTGAGTGCTGCTGTGGGACACAGATAATAAAGCAAATAATTATGTTAACAGAAGGATGGCAGATAGCCTAGTGCTTAGAGCATTGGGACATTAACCGAGAGGTTACGGGTTTGAATTCCCGAGCCGACAAGCCGACAGATCTGTCACGTTGCCCTTGAGCAATGCACTTAACTCTAAACTGTAACTCACTCTAGATAAGTCCTCCAAATTACTAAAATGTAACAATGCTAAGAATGATAATGGCAGTCTTCCTCGTGACACGTATGTTCTCATTTTCAAATGGAAATATCAGTAAGACATTAAGATTTTTATTGTAAAATGTATTCTAGGCTGGACATGACTGGGTTTGTAGTTCCAACTACTTGGTAACTGCTCTGAAGATACAACAAGTGGGAGATTCTGCGGTATTACTGTCCTGCAGTTTATTTCACGGATGAGCCTCTGCACTGCCTGCTACCATTCGCTTAAGAACTGTGGTTTCCAGAACCTTTGCAATAGTGCAGTGTCCCAGGCTTGAAGTTTTCTCTCATACAAACGGTAGATTCAGGAACAATGTGGCACCGCAACCAATCCCTGTCAGTCATCCAGACAGACTGGCACAGCCTCTGGCAGGGCTGTAATTTCAACAAATGTACGGCCTGTCGATTTGCTGTGTGTTGACCGGAAAGGTTGGGCAACAAAGAAGCCAGGTTGAGCCACAATGTTGACATTTAGCACGGCAACTTCAACTCCAGGAACCTTGGAATAACAACATCAGTGCTCTTGAAACGTCCCTGAGTTCTGTTCTTGGAAAATGATCCCATCTACAAGCCGTTGAGCTGAATAGGCAAACCGTTTTTTCCTAGCTAGTGTGTTGTTAATGTATTTTAGCAGCTAATGCTGTTTTTATAGGCGTGTCATCTATAGAGTGATAATAGTTTTGTAATGCTTGTACAGTAATGTTGGTTTAGAACACTTTTGGATGTTGCTACTGTTAGTATGCTATGTGAATTCATGTTCACATACTTTAACTGGCATATATGGCACTACAGCAAGCTCCATCACAAGAAGAATATTAGAATTAGAGTCCTTTGATGTGATCTGGGTTTAGAGCTGTACCCATGTTTGGATGCGGTATCACCCATTAGACCTAACAGGGAGGGAAAGATGCATATCTCTCTAAGGGATCCGAAAGGACGTTCTAAACTGTGATCGCCCCCTAGTGCATTTATCAAGGTTGTGGTAGGTTATAATGTAATATTCTGTCCTGCAATTCAATCTTTGCTATGCCCAGCTAACTACCACTAATACTCACTATTGGGGATTCGGTTGAAGACCGGAAAATCATTAAAATGGTGATGTTGTTTAGGGATAATGATCAAGACAACAGTAATAATGTAATATTAGCATACCAAGCGGTATGGCAGCCGATGATGATAATGAAGAAGATGATTATGACGTTATTGTTAAGGGAATTAGACTAACTGTTTCATGGTCCACGCCAACCGTTGTTGCCAGGCAATATTTCCTTTGTCATTTTTCTGTGTTCATGTTCTCTCCCCCCTCTTTCACCTACTCACTCTTTAAAAGTAAAACCGCGTTTGAATCTCTCAACCTTTTCCTTCTCTTGCCCTTTCTCTTCCTTTATTTTTTTTTCTTTCTTTCATTTCCCTCACTTCCATCCCTCTTTCCCCTTGTCGTATCCCCCTCGCCCACCCTGTGTCTGTTTTCTCCCGGTCTCTCTTCCTATGTTAATTTCCTCGTTTGCTCTTGTTAGTACATATTAAAGAGGCTTGTCTTTCAGTGGGGGGCTGTATTAGTGTTTACTTGATGTGAGGCGGCCCGGGCTGTTAACCTACTTTTAGAATCCTGTTTCTGTCTTAAATGTAGTTAAGAAGGACTTTTATGGCTTTCTTACATAAAGCCTCCTAAGCGTATTTGACATCCAGACAATGCCTCGTTTGGGGTCAGGTTTGTTGATCATTTATCTTGTTTCCCTTCCTGGATATTACAAGGGTTCATAAATTTAACAATTATCTTGTTCTTTAAATAAAAATGTTTTAGATTGAATAATTGCAACCTGCAAAAGAGCAGCTCTAGATCTTCCAATCGATAGCACCTTAACTCTGTCAAAAAGAAGAAATATATGCTCGCTCTGGGCAATGTCCTTTGCACTTCCAGAACCTCCGATGTTTTTTGCATTCAACAACATAAAGATGGCTCAAACCATGCAGTCTTTAGACTGTCGAAGCAGCAATGATGTCACACCCGAGTCATGAACCCATTTAAGGCCTGGCAACAAACAGACATATTTACTTCCAAACTTTAATCACCGGGTGGTAGTGGTGGAGGGTAGTAGAACTTGGCCAGTCTGTGCATGGCCACTGGTCGGGCCAGTCATGTTAATAAAAGAGCCAAAGGTTGTTGGACCAGAAAGGTCAATGGTGTAGCTTACTGCTGGCCCATAGATTGTTGACAGTCTACACCTTAGAGAAGAGACTGGAAAGGGCTGGCGCATCTGATCTAATTAGACAGTGAGCTGCTGTAAATATAGTAAGTTACAGTAGGATATTAACCTTTTTTTGGGTGATGTGGGTAGACTTCATACCACCAGTGTTGGCTAAAATAATACTTTTTTGTCAGGATCCTCAAATGTACATCTTGTTTAAAATTGGGGAAACCTATTACAGAATAAAATTATCCACCAGGCGTGTTTTGATTTTGTCAGCTCAACGTTTCCTCATTTAGTAATTTAGTCTGTTTGAATTGTTCATAAAATATATAAAGGGCTCATCTTTTGTGATCGCAAAAGCCCAGTGTTTTAATTTTTAGTGACAGTGACGATGATGGCTGGAGATATTTTGAATTAATAGAAAGACTATATGTGCCGAGTTTGAGTTGCATATTACACTTGACTGTACAATGGTATGTCCATTTCATAGGATGTCTTTAGTGGAATAAAGACACAATAGAGGAAGGGGATCTTTTTCATTTGCCTTACTTTTACACCATGAGGGAGCTGCAGACCCAAACAAATATTTTCCCAATGTTCATTAAATGATTTATCAAAACGCTACGTGTTCTTCTGATGTTGTATGCTTATTGATTATTCATGGAATAGACATATTATGATTTGTATACAGACATGTTTTTTCATTTTATGACCAGTGCACTGGAATAATACCATATTACATGGTTGTCTTGCATTATAGCGAAGTTAGGTTATGGATGTTGCATATTATAAGTTCTTCCATATTCAGTTATATCAGTGAATGCGCCAGTCTGAATTAGACCCCTATTTTGGAAAGGAGTCTCCAAACCTTTCTTTCTTATCCTCTCTCGCAACGCTTCCCCAGCTCCATAAAGCACCAGAACCTATACATCATAAACAGGCATGTCTCACAAAC
The DNA here is from genome assembly GCA_016801125.1 of Novumbra hubbsi. Classification (NCBI taxonomy): domain Eukaryota; kingdom Metazoa; phylum Chordata; class Actinopteri; order Esociformes; family Umbridae; genus Novumbra; species Novumbra hubbsi. The sequence goes on from JACXGK010000922.1 coordinate 66,893, forward strand.
TTGACATTTCCATTTTTTGGTAGCTAAACAGCACTCATAATCATTAGGCCTACCGGTAGTTCAACCCTAATCATCATAAATAAAATGCAGGTTCATTTCCAGGTGCCATTAAAAAAACTGGCAAAATTGACATGGCACAGCAGTAAAGCCAATGTCTCAGTTTGCTGCATTTTTGTTAGACCAGGTCTTTGAATCCTGCTTGTGGATTAGCCCAGTAAGTGATGCAATTGGCCAGCACTATCCAGAGTTAAGGGGTTTAGTAATCAGATATGGGTGCCTTGCCTAGTCGGACTGTAGCGAGTCCTGTGGCAGCTTGGGTGCCTATGAGCTTAACTGAGGTAGAAGGCTGGAAGGTGATACCTTAAAAATTGGCGGGAAAGTAAGTATTTCAGAAATGAAAAATCCAAATGATATTACTACTACAAAAAACATTGGTTCACTTTTGTTCCTTACATTCATTCACATCTAAGCCAAACAGCTGTTTAGTTATTTTAGTTTGCATTTGGTTAATCAATACTTTGGTATTCTGTCACTCGCTCGAAATTGTGGTGTAGAAATGTAGGCTTTAGGCCATGATAATACTACTGTAAGTTGTTACTTTATAACACGTTACTCACAAACCTTAGGCCATGATATTGCAAGTCAACGTTCATTTGGGAGAAATGTAGAAAATGCGGGTACTGTAACTGCAGAAATGGTATTGGTAATGATAACATTCATGGAACATGCACATTGACCGTTTGTAAAGAGAGTGTACGACAGCAATATACAATGCTTTTTTCCTGTGCACCTGAACTGTAGAGGTATTATTATAAGCTTTATGGTTTGAGCCTTGAATCTTGATTGGCTGAAGCGGTGGTATTTAAGATCATATATCAGTAGCATGACCCTTTAAATTTTTCACTGTTCTTATGGCATTTGCAACTGGTTTATAATAGCAATAAATCACCTTGTTTGTTTGTGGTATATGGCCTATAAACCGCTGAGAAATGGATCCAGGTGCTTCATGATTCTTTTGTGCCTATGAACAGGCCTTAGCTGTGGCATTTTGGACATATACAATAGTCCTTTCTGCCTTTGATGGCATTAATGCCTTTGTTGGTTCTGCATTAAAAATATGCTTAAGGCCAGGAGACAACAGAATTTAGCATACATAGTCACAAAAACAACCTTGAATGTGAATGTTATTAGTGACGGCGCCCGGAGGGATATACATTGAGAAAGGGTGGTAGAGGAGAGTTCCAAGATAAGAGCAAAATAGTTTAAAAAAAATCATGAGACGTTCCATTCAGGGTGGTGAAGGGTGGAGGAACAATGTGGTGAGGGTTTATCCACAGTTTTGTCATCCGGGGCCAACTTGACATCTTATTGGCCCTGAAATGTGATTGAAGTTTCTATTCAGATAATGTACTTCAAGGAGCGTTTCTATAATGCATTGTACCGAATGTAAGGAAACGGGTTTGTCTCATGAAGATCCCCAAGAGTTTGAATATGTAAGACTTTGGACAAACTTCAGAGGTTGAGGTCATGTTGCTACTTCTAAGCATTCTGGACATGAATTCCACTAATACTGTAAGACAGGTCCATGGTCTGATAGCGTGTATTAAAGAATTTGGCCAAATGTGCCCACTAGGCAACAACATGACTGAGGTGGAATTAGGCAATTGGCACTGGGAGTAGAAAAGAGAACATCTCTTCAGTTCTACAGTAGCAGCATGAACATCAGGGAATACAGCAGTAGGAAAATCTCTGTAGGTATGTACCAGCATCTATATTTGGGACAAGTGTCTAGTGTTCCCAAATAGTATATATCCATTTTACCCAAACCGTGCATCAGTTTTAGCAATACTATTAAAGTGAGCTTCTAATATTAAAAGTTACATTCCACTCCAAGGCAGTTTGGTTTTAGAGCAACATGCATGATTTATGAAGTGCTGTATTGGCATCATTATTTTCCAAAGTCTTTGATACTTCTTTGACCACCTTCAACCATTTTCGATCATGCTGGTAGATGTTGTTATGTATTTTCTACCAGGCTAACATTAAAAACATTCTTCTACCTCATACTATTAACAGGACATTTTAAGCGGAAAGTTTAGAGAGACCCTCCAATTAATCTAAGATTCTAGAGAAAAAGGCTGTATCCAGAAAGCATCCTAGGAATTGTGTTAACCTGTTTTTAAACTAAGCAAAATCACAATCATGTTTTAGAATTATTTTAAGAGACCCCAAACAACTCAGAGCCAGTGGTAAAATCAAACAGTTTGAGGTACAGGAAAGGAAAGGTAAGGATTAAACACATTACATTGTTGAAAATGATGGGTTGCCAGCTGTGAACTCAATAGCAGCTGTTCTCAAACTGGGGTCTGAGGAGGTACTGCAGGATGTCCATGTCGGTATAATAAAGATGAACATGAGTAGATTTGTAGAATAATCACTTCAAAGCTGCAACAATAAAATCTATCGGCCCTACGATAACATTTGTGGAATTGCTAAAAACATGCCTTGAAAATGAAAACAATTTTCTCCCTGTTGACATGAGGTGGTCATTTTAAAATGTCTCTTCAGAGGTTCCAGGTATTGGATCATTCAGCCATGACCAGACAAAGTAATTGTATATTGTATTTGTATCTCACTTGACTTTGGGTTCTGGTTATGAGGGTGTCTCTGATGAATTTTGTTTTGCAAATGGGTCCCCATCCAATTGCCAACGACTAGCAGTGGGTCACTATCTTCCCGACAAACAAAACACATAATGCAAAGCTAAGAAACACCTTTCAGACTCCTTATCCGTCCGCAAGGATGTTTGCTTTCTCCCGACTTTACAACAGCGCTATTCAACCAAGAAACACTTCTGGTTTTTATCCTCTCCTTCTAATCTGGCTTATTACATACTGCACAATGCCACATACCTCTCAGCTCCTTAGTGGATTTACTTGCTACCAATGACCTGAATGAACAAAGGGCTCACAGACAGCATGTAAAAAGATGGAAAGGTGGTCTCCTAGCTAAGCTGAAGAGGCAAGCTACACAGTCTCCGCTTCCAGGTTTTCTGCTGACAAATGTCTAATCATTGGAGAACAAACTTGTAAACTTTGCACAAGAATTAGCATTACGAAAGTGTCTGCGGTGCCATGATTCTCACAGAAACATAGCTGATATAAAACATCCGATGAGGCATATTTTAACGGATTCCCGATTCGTTTCTCCCTTTTTCTCCAAGGCCAAAAAAGTTGGGGGATGCATCCTTCCGAAAAGTTGTTGGTTTACCATGGTCTGGGAAAGTGCAAGGTACTGCACACCCCACCGAGAATATGCTTTCCTCACGACCTGCAGAAAGGAATATGCAGCATTCAATTGGTGGCTATTTGCATACCCCCACAAGCTAGCATCAAAGCAGCATCATTCAAACTAAGTTGGAACAGTCCTTATGGGACTGCAGGATGGTATCTCAACTGTTATTGCTGTGAAAAAAGAAAGTTGCCCTGTGCTAGTGTTCAGGTAAACAGTCTAGAGTATAATTCTGTTAATAGAAAGAAATGCAGACATTTCCGAAGGTTTCTTGTTGTTTTTGTCAGTGTTGTGAAAAGGATCATGCAACAGTCAATTTCTCTCAAGTCCAGTATTCATCTCTATCCACAAAAGGACTTAATACTGATCTTTTTCTTAACACATAAAAGTCAGCACTTCCTTTACAATGCAGTGCCTGTATCAACTTTAAATGAAAGAATATGGAAAGATGGCATTCTAGTTTGATCATCTTTTAACGGCACGAAAATGTTGACATGCTGTATTTGACTGTGTCTTTCCCTCTGTTCCTTCACTCTCAACAGATAAACCGGAGGTGAAGATTGTAGTGGAGTTTCCTGATGGGCTACCAAGGGAGGGACAGAACATGGAGCTGTCTTGCCAGGCCAAAGGCAAACCTCAGTAAGGCATATACACACACATTGTTTTTTACGCTCAACCTAACCCACAGGGATGAGCTCAATGTCTCCGCAAGGTGAAATTTGCCTTGTTTAACAAATATTTTTGGTCACCACCAATATAGTAAAATATGCTCTCATACACACACAAACTCCTTGACAATAAACCTTTCCCGAAACCCTAAATCAAGGACTGTTCCTTGGTCTCCACAAAGATATCGATACAAAGACACGCACAAATAAAACACTTACAGTGGGGAGAACAAGTATTTGATACACTGCCGATTTTGCAGGTTTTCCTACTTACAAAGCATGTAGAGGTCTGTAATTTTTATCATAGGTACAATTCAACTGTGAGAGACGGAATCAAAAAAAAATCAAGAAAATCACATTGTATGATTTTGGAGTAATTAATTTGCATTTTATTGCATGACATCGTTATTTGATCACCTACCAACCAGTTAGAATTCCGGCTCTCACAGACCTGTTAGGTTTTCTGTAAGAAGCCCTCCTATTCTCCACTCATTACCTGTATTAACTGCACCTGTTTGAACTCGTTACCTGTAGAAAAAACACCTGTCCACACACTCAATCAAACAGACTCCAACCTCTCCACAATGGCCAAGACCAGAGAGCTGTGTAAGGACATCAGGGATAAAATTGTAGACCTGCACAAGGCTGGGATGGGCTACAGGACAATAGGCAAGCAGCTTGGTAAGAAGGCAACAACTGTTGGCGCAATTTTCGAAAATGGAAGAAGTTCAAGATGGCGGTCAATCACCCTCGGACTGGGGTTCCATGCAAGATCTCACCTCGTGGGGCATCAATGATCATGAGGAAGGTGAGGGATCAGCCCAGAACTACATGGCAGGACCTGGTCAACGACCTGAAGAGAGCTGGGACCACAGTCTTAAAGAAAACCATTAGTAACACACTACGCCGCCATGGATTAAAATACTGCAGCGCAAGCAATGTCCCCCTGCTCAAGCCAGTGCATGTTCTGGCCCATCTGAAGTTTGCCAATGACCATCTGGATGACGATGGGAGAAGCTTTTTGGTCTAAACTCCACTCGCCGTGTTTGGAGGAAGAAGAAGTATGAGTACAACCCCGGGAACACCATCCCAACTGTGAAGCATGGAGGTGGAAACATCATTCTTTGGGGATGCTTTTCTGCAAAGAGGACAGGACAACTGCACCGCATTGATGGGCCATATATTGCGAGACCTTGGCCAACAACCTTCCCTCAGTAAGAGCATTGAAGATGGGTCGTGGCTGGGTCTTCCAGCATGACAACAACCCGAAACACACAGCCAGGGGAACAAGGAGTGGCTCCGTAAGAAGCATCTCAAGGTCCTGGAGTGGCCTAGCCAGTCTCCAGACCTGAACCCAATCAAAAATCTTCGGAGGGTGCTGAAAGTCTGTATTGCCCCGCGACAGACCCGAAACCTGAAGGATCTGGAGAAGGTCTGTATGGAGGAGTTGGCCAAAATCCCTGCTGCAGTGTGTGTGCAAACCTGGTCAAGAACTACAGGAAACATATGATCTCTGTAATTGCAAACAAAGGTTTCTGTACCAAATATTAAGTTCTGTTTTTCTGATTTAGCTAATACTTATGTCATGCAATAAATTGCAAATTAATTACTTAAAAAACATACAATGTGATTTTCCGGATTTTTTTTTAGATTCAGTCTCTCACAGTAGAAGTGTACCTATGATAAAAATTACAGACCTCTACATGCTTTGTAAGTAGGAAAACCTGCAAAATCGTCAGTGTATCAAATACTTGTTCTCCCCACTGTATATATATTTATATATACACTTTCACAACCCCTTGTGGACTCATTGATGTTCTTGTATGAATAGTGATGGCTAGTACAGAGTAGGCTGAATGTATTTTTTATTTGCCTCGAAAAGAAGCAACTGCCACCCGATTGCTCTTCTTTTTCTATTAGTTCACAGCCTGTGATTAGCATGCTCCAGGTGTAATACTTGTCAGACATTGTACACACATCACATCCCTCCCCCCACATTTTGCACTCAGCAGGGAGAGGCAAGGCGGATCTCAACCATATTAATTTAATAAAGATGAGAATACAATCAATACAGTGGGCCAGAGAATTGGATGTCATTTTCATTAGAGCTTGCGAGAGTTTTCTGCACTCATTACTAGGGCAAGATAGTGGCAGGCTCTGGCCGTGTGTGTCCATTTGTATTCCACTTGCTTCCTCTCTCTCTCTTCGTCCCCCCTCCCTTTCTCTGTTTCTTGTGTGTCCTCCACCCGTTCATCCCTCCTCAGTAAGACACTTTTAAAGGCAATTTCTTCATACTCCTATTCGGGCGTGTTGCGGCAGCTGCGTCTTAAGTCCAGCGCTGCATGTGGAAATGTAACCTTTCCCTCGGCCCCACGCCGCGACCGGGGATTACCATTGGCTCTCTCCAGCCACATGTCACCATCAAACACCGTTTTTTCATCCAGCCACAAAAGGCTAGAGTTCAGCTGTTTTTCAGCTCAAACGGCTCTTTTGTTTTTCGTCTTAGACCTTTCTCTCTTTCTTCCGCCCTTTTTCCGTGGTCTCCCCAAATCAAGTGTTTTCAAATAGAGGGAAACGAGTCTGAACAGCAACACATGAACAGAACAACGAGAGGGAGGCTTCCGCACCCACACAGGGGAAATGATAGTGCTAGCAGCCAGCCATTGAACATCGCAAGAGCAGAACAGAGTTAAGCGTCGCTTTGTTTGTGTTGTTTTCTCCACCCTTTGTGGTTTATGGTTCTTGCGACGCTCACAATCATAGATATGGGATGAAGATCCTGCACTTTCTGTAAGCTTAAGGCAAGAGGCCATGCCATGAATCTAGGAAGATAAAAGGTATGCTACCTTATAGCAAACATGGTTTAACCTAAAGATACACATACAGTAAACACTTTTAAACACATACACAGCTCTGATTTCCCCAGAAAAGAGGAAACAAATAATATGTGACATCATTGCCCCCTCTCTCTCCTGTGGAGCGAATACAATATTGTTATTGTGCAAGAGCATCTTATATGTTCCCTTGTCTTCTCTCTGCGCAGTCCCCAACGGATCAACTGGGTGAAGGTGGACGATGACCTGCCCTCGCATGCCCTCATCACCGGTGCCGACCTGTACATCGAGAACCTCAACAAGACCTACAACGGCACCTACCGCTGCTTTGCTGTTAACTCAGTGGGCGAGTCGTATGATGACTACATCCTCTACGTCTATGGTACGTGCCGTTTCGATCAACGCTCGCCCTTTCACTCTTTGTTGCTTTCTCCCTCCCCCTTTCTCCCTCCCTCACTCCGTGCTGATTCTTTTCTATATGTCAATAGTGCAGACCCATTCACTAGCCTCTCTTTCTAGACCTAGCTCTGCCTTTATTCTCCCATACTCTCTTCATCCTTTCTCCCTCTCTCTCTGATCCCTCTCTGTGACATCCTTGGTCCCTCCGACCCACCCGCCTCTCTCTCTTTACATCTCTTTTCCTTCATCCCTCATTCCCCCTCTCTCCCCACAGCGTTATCTGAACACAGTTCAATACCATTGATTCCAATGACATTTCCTCCCCAGCAGGACATTACCATCAAATCTGGCCATTTCCCTCTGCCAAATTTACTCCGCTGATATCGTTTACTGAGCCTTACTAAGCCTGCAGCATAATGGCTGCTATTTCTTTCAGAGGACATTAATAGAGTGAAAATAACCTTTTTTTAAGGAGCAACACGATGCTGAAGAGATGTTATTTACAATAGAAGAGCAGGAGGTACTGCTAATGACATACGCAATAAAACAACAGGGCTCGTGGAAGTAAATTAATTTAAATTGTCTCGTATTTTATCTCAGTTTTAAAACATTTGAATTGCTTTGCAAAAATGCAGACCCTCATTATGAATGGTAAATCATTTGCATATTTTTTCATTAAATGTTAATAGATCCTTGTAGTTAAACATGCTCCTTATGAGACGGTGGATGGTGTCCTGGGAGATCTCCCAGACCTGGATCAGGGCATCAGAGAGCTCTTGGACAGTCTGTGGCTCTACTTGGCAGCAGCGAATGCATCGATACATAACGTCCCAGAGGTTCTCAATTGGATTCAGATCTGGGAAATGTGAGGTCAATGGAATCAATGCCTTCGTCATTCAGGAACTGCCAACACACTCTGGACACATGACGCCAGGCGTTGTCCAGTGAGCCGAGGAGGAACCCAGGGCCCACTGGACCAGCGTAAGATCTGACAATGGATCATCCCAGTACCTAACCGTAGTCAGGGTATCATTCGTTGGCAAGTGGAGGTCTGTGCCACCCTCCAAGGAGATGCCTCCCTAGACCATCACTGACTCACCGCCAAACCGGTGGGTCAGTGTTCCAAATGCTGGATGATGTTGCTGGCAGCGTAACATTCACCACGGTGTCTCCAGACTCTTTCACGTCTGTCATGTGGTCAGTGTGAACCTGCTCTCATCTGTGAAGAGAACGGGGTGCCAATTGTGCGGCACAGCATTGGGCTGTCAGCACGGGTCCCACTAGAGGACATCCGGCCCTCATGCCACCCTCATGTCTGTTTCCCACATTTTGGGACATTTTGGTCAGAAAGATGCACCCCATTAGCTTGGAGGTCATTATGTAGGGCCCTGGCAGTGCTCCTCCGGTTCCTCCTTGCACAAATGGTCAAGTACTGGTCCTGCTGTTGGTTTAGTGCCGTTATACCAGGCCTCCTGGTATCTCCTCCATGCTCTTGAGACTGTCCTGAGACCTGTGCTGACACGGCAAACCTTCTTGCGATGCCACAAGACACAATACCTCAGACAATGTCTAACAGTGTCTGTAAGCCCTGAGTCTCTGTCATGCTTGCTGCTTGTGTTCCAAAAGCCTGCCTAAGCTCAGTTTGGGGAGTAAATGATGTTGTTGGGAATTGCACCTGGGCTTTTTGTACAATCCTCTCCCTACTTTGACCCTCTGCTAGGTGCATTTGAGAGAGCCCATGCTCGCCCTACTTTTACTTCCCCTCCTACTGCGAGAAACTACCAATACATATCAGCGTACCGTGCAGAACTATGGAGACAAAGAGGTAAAGAGATGAGAGCAACATCAAAATCGGAAAACCTTTTATTGAAAATAGTGTTAATTTCAGTTAGTACCCTCACTGGTGTGACGGCTTTTCACTACAATGTACATTTCTGCTGCTTAAGTCGGGGAAAATTACAATAGGAAATCCACCGGAGCCATTACCGTCCCAGAAAGCTCAGTGGGGGCGTCAGTATCCTACAGGTTAGAGTGGTCTGGAAATGTGTAATAGGCTTTTTCCCATCTCTATAAAACCTCCCATAGAATGTCACCCCTGAACCCATTGAGGCCCACATACAGTAATTTAAGAAGCATCAAAATTGGCCCTGACTACATCCCGCCTCCCCTCAGTCTACAGAAAAAACATCTCGGTAATACATTTGTTTCCCCGACTATTGTGAAACGTAAGTGATGGAGAGCACTGGGAGGGCAACTGACACTAACCTGGTTACTGGTAGAAAGAATGCATTCCCCGGGACCCATGTTTTTCAAGTAGCCCTGTCAGTAAAAGAAAATCGCTGGGACCGTGCCGGCGAATGAGACCTAGAACTAAGGACTTTCCCCAGTTTTCAGACCCGGCACTTACCCAATGAAGAAGACCTCCCTCCTTCACGGGCCCCGGCTTTTATTGCACTGTGCCCTGCGGCATGTCGCTCCTACTCCTCTTTCAGCTCCATAACCCTTCCATGCTCCTCTCTCCTGCTGTGATGCTTCTGGGGATTTCCTCCTCTCAGCCCTGGTAACGGCATCAGCACAGAAGATCAATTACTACTGTTGGCTATACACACCCCTAATCTGGTTGGGAGTATGAGCTTTACAGTGTACATCCCAAACACTGACGTCCAACCTGAGTCAAGCTTAGCCAGCAGTTCTTGTGGCCGATAGCTTGTATCAACCCTGGGAAGGGGAGAGGGCAAACTTGTTGGCTGCAAGGCAACATTAGAACTTTCTCTGAGGGCCGCGAAGAGAACATTGTTATAATATTATTTATGAATTTAGGTTAAATTATCAAATCAAATTGATAAATCTAGATTCCCCGGTGTCAATTTGATTTGGACATAGAAAATAGAAATAATAAAGCAATATTTCTGAATGAAAGATGTTAACTAAATAGGTCTAAAGCCTAAAATGGGTTTGGGCTGGTCATTACCACATCTTTTCTAGGGTCTCGAAGTCATCCATATTAACAACACTGATTTATACAACAACGGGACCCTTAGCATACTCATTGTAGTGGTTAAGGTTGCTGAAAAGTGTGTAGCAGTGCAACAACAAACCCTTGTAAATACAATCTAGGCATTTTTACTTCAAAGACAGCCACTCTACAGAAACAGCCAACTGCTTATTTCGGGAAGACGGGAAATATATGTTGGAAAAAGGGTGTTTGAGACTGTGTGCTAGACCTAGAGAAAGCCTTTCATCCCATTAACCATGAGGTCTTCATTACAGAAGGGAAGTTAAAGTTCTCCTGATGTCTTAAAGGCATAGTTCAGATTTGGCCAGTGAAGCCCTTTATCTATTTTCCCAGACCCAGATGAACTTGAGGAATTAGGGTCAAGTGTCCTTCTGAAGGAGAGAATTATATATATATTTTTTAGGTTTTTTCAGTTTGCTGGCATGGGGATTACTGGTCAGGTCGCTGTGTATTCTGCATCTCTGAAAAATACACTGTGTCACAGTTTAAATACCTTTTCAGTATAAAGTCTTGACGGAAAATATGTATTTTGTCTGAGTTCTCTGTGTGAGCTTGGAACACACTAAATGTGTGCCTTCCGTGCTTTTGCAAAGGGCCTGGCTAAAGAACAACCACGAGTGTGAATACAGTCCCCTGCTGTGGTTAGCCGTGCTCCTGATGTCTGTGCTATGTACTGTCAGTTGGGTGGTCATTATTTGCTATCTTGCCTTTCTGTTCCCATGCCTTTTGTACTACTGCTTCTGACTGCCTACTGAATGTTGCTTATCATACGTCTCCTCCTGTTGTGTGCTGTGCTGTTTTTTATGTGCTCATTGTCATCGGAATTGTTTTAAAATGTACGCTGGTGGTTGTACATAAACGTTTATTAACTTAATACAATTGTCATTATAAAGTATTTCCCTTAATATAAGTATATAGGATAATAATAGAAGCATAATAATAGAAGCATAATAATAGAAGCATAATAATAGTAATACTTGCAATTATTCTTACATACAGTCACACAAACCTCCTATGGGTCCAGATGTCTTTCACTGATCTACACACTGGCTTGGAAAATGATAAACAGAATACCAATATTGGTGCATATAAAGAGCCATTGTGTCCAATTACCCAAGCCAACCTAGTGTAGGGAAACTATTTTTTGCCCAAACAGATGACAACAGTTTAGTGTCGAGAGGCAGCCATGCAAGGTAAGATAGCATCCTGTTCGCCACGCATCAGATGTAACTCGCGATCAGGGAGCTTAACTGGAGACAACATGTGCAGTCCTGCCTCAGCCGGACCCTATCCCATCAGCCAGCCATTATAATGAAGCTGTAAATTCACTCCTCTTGACACCCTCCTCCAACCCCCATAACCAGGGTCTTGTGTGCTTTCATTAGATTCTAGGGTCCAATATTTCCTTCTGGTTAGGGCCTCAGCTGGCATTTCAATTTACAAGGCAGATAGCCTGAGATCAATGGTAGACTATGAGATCATGTCTGACATAGCTATTGGCTACAGTGACACTCAGATCCGTGCCAATCTGCAGACATGAAAGTGTTACGAATATCAGCTGTAGAACACCGAGCTCCCCTCCATTTTTATGGTTGAATATAAGAAAACGGCATAATTTGGAAATCGTTGTGCTTCTCACGAAGCTTGTCAGGATTGATTTAACCGATCGAATGGGTCTAATTTGCAAAGGTGTCTCTGTTCCAGTCGCTCTGCAACAAAAATGAACATGGCTTGGTAAACATATGGAAGCATGTTGGTCCAAACACATTGGTCACGACATGGGACATTCCCCCTCGTAACACGACACTGTGTTTATTAATATGGAATTGTCCTTTGCTTGATGGTGTAAGGTAAACATTTGTTGCAGGTGTGCATCATTATCTAAGTGCCGTGGCCAGAGATGGCTGTTGTTTTCCTCTCATCCTAATTAGGTGAAAAGGGACCCCCATCAGTCTCGTTTGTCATATCGTGTTGCTGGCAGATTTGGGATGGTTAGAGTTGTGCCTAATTATTGGTGTGTTGAGTGCCAAGCGCCATCCCATTGCCGTGCACATGACGGTAACACACTAAGAGATATTTGGGGGTCGGCCTTACATCCCGGTGCTGTTCATTAGGGTTGAATTGGGATCCCAACCCCAGCTTGGTTTTGGCAACAAGAGATGTATATTTTATGTATTGTTCAGTCGTTTAACATAATTCCCCATCTCTGCCTATATTTTATAACCCTGGAATTACAGTCATATTGAGTAAGATATGGGTTGTAGTCAAAACATAAGCTGTACCTGTGTTTTGTCCTCTACATTTTATTGACAAGCCTAGTCGTAACAGGAGAGGATCTTTCGTTTATCCACTGCAATCTGTTTTTTGCCTTGGACATGGGAAACTAAAGGGGATACGCTATTATTGAGATTCTACGGGCTTAGGAAAAGAATGTTTGGCTAGACATTTTCACAGATTTACTACCTTCAGAGTAAAAGAGAGGCCTTGGGGAGATTGGACTGGATTACTTGCTGCTCTTCTACCTGTTTCTCTCCAATATGAATACTCACTTCAACAATTGTCTGGTATTGAAATAAACACAGGACACTTTAAATGATGAGTACACATAAAAATACTCTAGAAATACGTTTACTTTTAATTTAATGTTCTTTTTGGCTTTCAGTGTTAATAATCCCTGTCATGTTTTTCTGTGTTTTTTAGGACAATGATTGTCTTGTCTCATTGAAAATCATCCTTGACCAAATTGTATAAACTCATGAGAAAGTACATTCAAATCATGAATATCTGTAAAATGTGGTTTTGTTCAGTTTTTCCTCTAAGATGCTCACAAGCCATGAATCAAAAGTGTAAAACCACCTGATAAGTTGCACTTACAAATAAATTCCTTGAAAATTACCAGTTGAAGCTAAAAGAAAGTAATAAACTATGTGTATCTGTATACAGTACAGTCTCTGGAACAAGGACGTGCTTTAGAACACCCACAGGCTGATCTACAATGGTAAGCATTGTACGCTGTGGAAAAGCGAGGTTAATTAAATGAATTCCCCAACTATAAAATTAAAATAAATAAATGTTCCCCCATCTTTTGGATGCAAAGAAGGCAGAGCAGCTAAATAATAATATATATAATTTTTTTCACATTATGGAAAACCTAGTACATTTTGAAGTATCTGCTTTTATGCACAATACCACTTAAAGCACTTAAACTGTCATATAAAATAATTTTCCATATTGTTTTTAGGAAAATCCATCTTAAAGCAAGTGCATACGTTAACTTTGCGCTTGATAAAAACAACTCAATGCCATAGTTATATAGGCATATGCACCCCTTATAAGTACACTGCCTACTTTCAATCATGGTGGCGCCAGCACAATGCTATGGGGCTGCTTCTCTTCACCAGATATAGAGTTTCTGGTTAGGGTAGGGTTAACAATATTTGTATGTTTATAATGATTTCAAATGTCAATATATTTTAACACAAACTCAGAATAGAGGGGAAATTACCTTTCAACATGACAACAATATAAAGCAAACTGCTACTTTTCCCAGCAATGACCTGCAGAAAGATCACTGTCCTGGATGCCCCGGTCAGAGCCTGTCCCTCAATCATTGAAAATAGAAAATATGTGGACTTGCCTAAAGACGGCTGTGTACAGAAGATCCCTTTGCAATTTGTCTGAGCTTTAACTCTTCTGCAAAGAAGAGTGGGATAACAAAATATCCAGGTGTGCTAGGGAGACCTGTGCTAACAGACTTACTACTATAATCCAAAGTATTAGTTGTTGTGTGTGCATGCTGGAGACTGAACGGAACTAAACTTAATAGGCAACACTATATGTTATTTTAATGAACTTGGCATGCAGGTTTCTCAGACAAAAATTGGGATGGGGAAGGGAATATGTACATTCAGTCTTTTAGTACTTTCATAAAATATATTTATATTTCAAAACAGATATATATATATTTGTGGACATATAGGGTTTTAATGGAGAAACGTTAAATTTTGACATGGCTGATCGATTTAGCAGTTTCTCGTAGTCTACAAAAAATTATACTACCTATTCATGTGCCTGCCTCTCCGTAACCTTCCCCTATGTCTGTTTCCCTGCTGTGTTATGTCCACCTAAGCTAATTTCCAGAAATGTGTTAATAGTCTGCTGTCTAAATCAATAAAAGCAAGAAACACAGAGTAACAATCTCTCCATCTCTGGTTATTCTCTGGTTTATGGACTGTCCCAGCACTCCAAGCACTCTGGGCCCAGGATACCGGTTCTGGTTAATAATCTGCCCTCGTAACCAAGCCACACACATTATACAAGGCAACTAACTCACAGCTCCTCATTTTTGAAAGTGAATACGTTTCCATCCTCAGCCATTGATACAACACTACTGGAATAGTGGTCAATGTGTAGTGCTGATTTTTGTAGCAAACCTCAATGCTTTTTGGAGTTATAGATTCTATAATTGCTGCCAGGTTTTTTAATGAGCTATTGACGGCAATGATCCTAAACATCTGCTGGGCCCTCACAGTCCATTACAGGATCAAAACAATTAGATAGTGCCAACACCAAGCTTGATTTTGTCAGCTCCCAAATCCCAATATATATTTTATGCTCTTCAAAGAATAACAAACAGAATAATTAAATATTTTTTTTGATAAAAGGTACTGAAATACAGTACAGTTTAACTATTCTACTTTGCACTGTCAAGATGAATTAACTTAATTAAACAACTATTCAATCATCTACTTTCCATTGGGTAACAGCGAACAGACTTCCTCTGTCAATGTAAATACCTATCATCTTACTCTTCCCCAAGATCTCACTGTCTCACCTTTGGCAGAGGTAATCAACATGGGTGCACTGTTCCGAAGGAACATGTGAAAGCAACTGCCTTGTCAAGGCACGACTTGTGAACCACTAGTTGGGGGCAGCTAACAACTGAGTGCTGACAACCCATGATCCGTAAAAAGTACTTTATTGAAATGCCAAACACAAATCTCGTCAAGTGCTTCTCCCTTGGACAGATATGTCACTAAACTGGTCCACTCATACCCCCCGGAGAGAGGGAAAGTGCTACCGATATTCTGCACCCTGGACCAGTAGAAAGAAGGTGACCCTTGCATATATCAGAAGACGGCCCCTGGCTCCATGTGGTGTTAATGTGTAGGAACATTTGGAAAGATGGAACACTGCCGACAATGATTTGATCACTGTGCTTGATTGTGTCATTAACGTAATGTGCTTTTCAGTCAGGAAGGACTATAGTGATATGGCACCAGCAGACCATATTAGCTAAGGTTAGGTTAGGGTCAGGGTTAAATGTATGGGTTGGCATGCTAGTCTCTATAGTCACATCTGTTTTATTTACTCCAGTTTATTTCCTTTGGAAGTGTAATGGAGTCATTTAAAAATTGGCAAGTAGTTCAATGGGCTTGATTGCTTTCCTAACTGCACCCTGTGTCTTTCATAGCACACTACTTTTTCTAAGAGCGCAATGGGTCTAAATCAGCCCTGGAAACCAACAAAAAAACCTTTTTGAAGGGAATAGTGGAGATTTACACAACAATCCTAGTCAACACGAAAGATGCTGCACTTTGCAATATGTAAAAATATCAATCACGGGGAGGAATTCTACAGTACAAGCATTTCCTATTTGCCAAGATAGGCTCATGTTATGTGAAACCTTGTAGAGTTCAGCCCAAAGTCTGGATGTTGCTGTGTGGTATGAGCGAGAAGCATGCTTAAAATATGAGATGGCTTGAAGAATGAGATTCATTCATTGTATCTCTCCGACTCTGCTCTGATTGACATGTCACCATTCACACAGTAGATGTGAATTGCAAGTAGCACTAGGTATACGGGAAACGGGAAACGTATGGCGGATTTGTCGTCCAAACTAGGCATGTGCACTGTTTCAAATAGTTTACAAAGTAATTAATAGATCGAAGAGATGGTCATTGTACATCATTTGCAGTATTAAAATAATTATTCATCCATGTAAAATTGCCTAACATTGTGAGTAAAAAAAAGGCGCTATGGGCATATGTGTCCAACTTTAGAAAGCCTAAATATGTCACTGCGCAAATTCAAATTTATAATTATTTGTGTTATACGTGATGGTTACTTTTTTTGTTCAAATGGTCAGTGCAGGTCCGGTGAAAATGTTGCTGAAGGTAAGGCAATCAATTTTAATTTCATAGACATTTTACTTTCTTTACATATCATTAAATAAAAATAATGTTATTATTTACATGTTAAAATAAGACCTTCTTGATTCTTGAGGCTGTTCTTCACAGAGCACTTGGTTTAGCATCTATGCTTTGTTGTGTGCCATAACAGCTGATTCCTGGTTGGTATAATAGACAGTACTTGTGATAAAGACGCACTCTGTGTCTTTAGCAGTTACTGTTTTTTGTTATCTTCATGTAATGGGCTTGATGTGTATTTTGTTGATGTGTATCATCTTGCAACAGTATCACTGTCATACCTGAGTTAGCCAATGGAATTTCAAGCTAGTGGTTTTGATGACTTCAATTTTATTTAAATATCATTTTGGATCATGTTTTTGCAGTAATGGATCTTTTGGTGAATTCACAATTGAAAGGTGATGTTGATATAAACAGCATAATTCAACTATTGATTAATGCTTGGCAACAGTGGAACAATTTACAAAGAAATTGTGCGAACTCACCCATAAAAAGATGTTGATATATGAGGTGGTTTACAGAGTTTAGGAGTAGTTTATTTGCGAATATATTTCCATAATGCATTGCAAGCATCCATTGCAGAGGCTAATCCTCCTATCCTTCTCTGTTGATTTCAGTCATTTATTGGTGAAAAAAAAATACAGAGCTAAACCACGGAGAGCAATTTTGGTTGGTAGATTGAACACAGGACTTTGAACACTCGCACACACGTCTCCCTGATTCTCCATATCATTAGCATGTTAGGAAGTGCTGGGATGTTCTGATGGAACTCAGACAACATGGAATGCATGGAGGGTGGTAGCTAGCCTGTGTGCCAGTTTCCTCTCACCTCCACATATGTTAACACTGTGCTATCTGTCTGGCTGGACGCGACAGACAGGCTAACAGACAGGCTAACAGTTGCGAGACAGCGGGCGCAACTCACCGCTCATGCCTGTTAGCACAACAGAGAATCCTGTCTTCTTGCTCTCAATCCATTTGCCTCCAACTCTCACGCTACCCCCATCCCACTTTCTGACTCTCACTCTTCCCCCATTTCCCTTCATTTCATTAACCGGTTTGGTTGTCGTTTCTCTCATCCTCGGAAAAAAGCTGCCACAACCAATCATTCTCGGCAATCCGTTAACACTTAACACATCCCCGCTTTTTCCCCCGCTACCCTCTCAGGCAATCTGAGCAGTATGCCCAGTGACAAGCCCAATGGCCTTATCAATGCGGCACCACCACTCCGACTGAGAGAATGTCACTTTAGATGTCCACCTGTGAAGTCAAATGAAAATGCGACGGGGTTTTATGTCTTTCACCTGAAAATGTGTGCACAGATATCCCTCCCTCCATCCTTCTAGCCTCACGTCGCACCACTGTTAGTTGTTTCATTGTTTATGTTCTGGACATTTATATCACCGTGTTCATCATCATGTTTGTTATTTTGTTATTTCCCTATCCCCCCCCCCCCCCCCCTTT
>JACXGK010000923.1:0-84372 GCA_016801125.1 Novumbra hubbsi
CGCCAGGTCACCTCCTAGCTGGCCACGGACGCTGGTGAAGATGTAGAGAGGTTTAGGGCTTTGCGCTGGCAGCTAAATACTCTTATTGTCTGTTGGCAGAGATTAAGGGGTAGTTCTGGCAGTCAATTTCCCTGGGCAGGTTTACCCACGCCTGCTGGGAATGTACTTGTGCTGTGCTGACCAGACCGCAAGCAGCATAATTCTGATGGCTCAGTGCAGGATAGTCTAGTGTGAGCCCTCAAACCCATCACCCAACAAAGCCAGAGCTTTGCCTGTTGTCAACCACTGTCCTTAAGTCGTCTTACCACTATCATCTAATGTCAGGTCGTTGAATAATGGCTTTGTTAAAATGTAATGTAATTGGCGTTCAGGATGTTAAGACTATCATGGCTTTACTTATGTTGAACAGAAACTATTGCACGTTGATGAGCAAAACATTTTTAAGATCTCCTGACCCCCCCTTTTGTAGCTTCCAGCAGCGGCACACGACTCCACCGGGGCTACGTGGAGGAGGCGTCACTGGAGGACAAGCCCCCTGAGACCACGCACATTGTATTTGTGGTCCACGGAATTGGACAGAAAATGGACACGGGACGCATCATTAAGAACACCGGCATGTGAGTGCTCCATCTGACTCCTCCTGTGTGTGTGTTATGGGTGGGGTTGTGGGTGCCAAACAAATGTTTCCACCAGTTTTTTTTTGCCATAGTTTAGGCTAAGTGTAGAACTTGCTATTGATTTGTGAGGATTCGTTTTTGGCATTTGGGGGTTAGGCGTTATTTTTAAAATTATTTTATTTGTCAAGTGCACCAAATAATATGTCATTTTGAACAATGAGATGCTTAAGGCATGGCACGCGTCATCTACGTAGTAATTACATAGTAATTAAGAAATATATAAAGCAAAAATAATAACAGAAAATACAATGATTTTACCATTTTGGTTTTTACTGAATTCTTTTTCAGTAATGTTATTTCCGTTCAGTGCAATACTGCTCCAAGATCAAAATTCATCATAGGTTTCAAGCCATTTCTAAATCATTAGAAGGTTGTTTAATGTTGGTTCCCATTATTGATTATCTTCCTTCACACTGGTACACAGTGACATCATTCCAATCATTTCTTCCCTGAAGAGATTTTCAACTTATCTTTGCCGTCCCCATCTTGCCACCTGCATTTCTGCGACACGTCTCTCTTTTTCTCCCTCTTTGTTTCCCACATTGTTTGCTTACCGCTTTTGCAATTGCTGACCTTTGTTATAGACCATTTCAGGTAGATAAAACCCTACTTTTTTGTAATGCGAGGAGACCGTAGAATATCTCTGGGGGATGATAATGACAGGAAATGAGACGTACTTACACACACCCAGAAACAAATAGCATACATGGGACTAGCAACGGTTATTTCACAAGAAATACACAGTAATTCTTTTATAATTGTCTTTCTCACAAGTCATTAAGGTAATGCTGATTTGGATTTGTAGAGTATTTTTGCTCAATACAATTTATGATGCTGGCGGAATTAGCTTTTTTGCACTTCCTTAGTTATCCTAGGAGCTTCTGGAATGACACATCTGTCCAAGGCTGTAACGCAGAGCAGTCTGTTTCTGCCAAAGGCTTATAGCTGCTTAACAGACTGCTAAAGTAGACCAAGTCAACCCTGACTCAACTTTAAGCCTCATTCCCTGCATTGCTGGGATTAGGTTATTGGCCGTCCATTGAGCACCAAGATGAAAGATTGCAACAATACTTCTAGGTAGAAATGGGTCAATTTGAGCTACAGTAGCTCGTCTGTTGGATCAGACCACACCGGCCAGCCTTCAGTTTTGGTGATGCTTTGACCCAGTGGTCTAGCCATCACAATTTGGCCCTTGTCAAAGTCGCTCAAATGTATACGCTTGCCCATTTTTCCTGCTTCTAACTTTGAGGACAACACGTTTCACTAGCTGCCTTATATATCACACCCACTGACAGGTGCCATGATGACGAGATTATCAGTGTTATTCACTTCACTTGACAGTGGTCATAATGTTATGACTTATCACAATTCATCACATTGTTTGATTATTTAGACGCGTTTTCAACAACATTCTCATTAACAACATCCAAGTGTCTGGATTGAAAATTATGGTAATTTATGGAAAAGTAAAGTATAAAATACAACTGCATGTTGCAATGTACAGCAATGAATCCAAGATTTATTTGAAATTACAGTGATTCATTGAAATAGTATAAAGGATTTTGTGCCACTTCCCCAATTTCTCATCTTTGCAGTTTTGTTTGCACTCATTAAAATGCAAATTGTTGTATTTTCCCAATAAGCATCAATACAAAAAGAAGTTCAAAACTGGCTACAAGGTCAAATACAGACCGGTGACAAATTAAAGGATAACCCAGAATAAACAAGTTATAACCCACCCGCATTACTTGATGCCTGTATCCGAAAGGAGAACATCTTTGTGATGGGTTCTTTATATTGTTGTAATGCTGAAGAACAACGTTTTTTGTTAACTAAACGCACTTGTAAAAAAAAAAAAGTTTCAAAATTGATTGCTTCATTCTGAGGAGGGACAATTCCTTTCTGAAATGCTGATATTATATAATAGTTAATAGTGATATTAGGATATTGACTAGTTGGCATACATTGTTTTTCTGGTTGGCAGGGAATTGCCTCGATCTGTGATCCTCTTCATATATTAGAGCAGGGGAGGGCAAACATTTTGGCTCTGGGGCCACATTTATTTTTGTAATTTGTTAATCATGAATGATTTGCAGGGCAGTGAAGGGCAAAAGTTGAAACATACATATACAGTAGATCCCTTATAATGTTGTTTTTTTAATTCCCCCCTAACCCTAACAATTTTATTACCTTCCGCAGACCGGATGGAACTGCCTTATGGGCCGTATTCGGCCCTTGGGCAGTAGTTTGCCCACCCCTGTATTAGAGTGTTGAATTAACACCATTAAAGCTAGGACTGCAACATCTTTCCACACATAACCAGTCTGTGCCAACCGACAGTAGGTGACCGACTAGCCTGTTAGCTCAAAAACACTTAATGCATTAAAGACAGCATTTGTGCCAGGCAGTGTCTCAGACTGGCTCACCTAAAAAACAAGTGACTCTCGTCGTCGTCCTTGTTATGTCAACAGCAACCAATCTCAGAATGACTGTGTATCAAGCATTGTATGCTAACGTCTGCTGGCAGCCATTGTAAGGGGATGTACTGTGTCAATAAGCAGGAGAATAGACGGTGGTCATCTGTCTAAAGCACACACTCATTGAGAGGGAGTGCAAGGCCAAATCACTCGCTGTTTAACCTAGAGGGTTATATTACTGAACTGTGTATGGTCCATGTTGTAAAGCCATCCATTCACCCATCAGTGAAGATGTAGCCTCCTGCTGTTAGGATGATTGTTAGCATTGACAAGGAATGATGTTGTGCTAATACACTGTTTCTATTTATGTTCATGTATTTGTGCTCTACTTTATATTTGGTAACATAGATTTTGACTTGCTAAGCCTTTTTAAGACCCAACAGCAATACACAACCCTATGCATGTAGCAATTAAAGTTTCTGTTTGTCCTTGTGTCTCCAGGCTAAGGGAGGGAGTACGGAAGATGGAGGAAAAGCACTTTTCAGAGCCCACAGAGGAGCATGTCGAGTTCTTGCCTGTTGAGTGGCGCTCTAAATTGGCCCTGGATGGGGGTAAGGCTTGCGTGCACCCGATCCCAGTTTGAGTCCCAGGCTGAGTTTAAAAGCAGTTGCTGTCCTCTGGCGTCTATAGGGTGACATCCACCTTGTTATGGCATGGTGAATTTAGGTCACCTCCATCAAGGCAGCTGGTTTCACATCTGTCACACAGGTCCATGTGCTTTTCCCCCATTCCTGTCGTGTCTCCTACTCCGACTAATTTCCCATACTCCCACTAAATATGTTGTCTGTGCGCTGCTGAGTATCTTCTATGGTCATGTGGAAATGTTAGTACACCCCTATTATGTTTTTTTTGTTATACATATTTGGATATTTAAGATGAACCATATCAAACGCACATGAAGTTGCAAGGGGTAATGACGACGTTTCCAAACAATTCAATGTTCATGGTTAAATTTTTCCAATGGATCATCTACAAATGGAGACAATTCCCACCGAACTCAGTCATTAAGAGACAAACCTGGCCCATATGGGAGGCCTGGTCAACATGCCATCTTTGAGTCAACCATTAATTCAGTGTTGTACCAGATATACATTTTTCTTAATCAAAAAGCTGAAGGTTCACACGAGGAATCCTGCAATGAACTATGGAGGGTTCAGGAATGGCAGAGTCAAAGCCCAGTTATATGTTATGGAGCTCCGCCCCCTAGAGGGCATTAGCTCCTAGTGGTTTACCCTCGCCGCATAGCGGCCACACTGAGAAATGCATGCACTTACCTTGGCTCAGCCAATCGGGGCATGCCTGCCCCCAATATGTAGCTGAGCGCACCCCTCAGCTCAGCCTCCCTTTTTTCTTCAGCTCAACTGAACACTTCTGAGATTTTTAGCACTTGATGAACCATGTCGCCGATTATTCTTTTAACCGGCATCATCAAGAAAATATGATTTTTTGTTCCTGGAACGTCTACCTTCTGGACATGATCCTTCTTCCTCTTCGGGGGCGGTGGATCAGACGTCGACGGGGGGAGAGGGGGGATGTTCCTTTGGGCGTTCTCCCTCAGACCCATGAACCCATACTTCCTCACCCCTTCTTCACAGGTGCGTGGCATGAGTTTTTTCCCGACGTGACATGAAGAGAGGACGTCGTCAAAAAGCTTGCCAAATCCTACTTTCCCTTACTAGGGTCGTAGTGAGACATGAAGTGCTACGCTGTGTGAGGCTCTCTGTGGAACTAGCTCTGCGGATCACTCCCTCCCGGGCTAAAGGCTAGCTGGGCTAAAAAGCCAGCCCTTTTCCAGGCGCACGCGGTGTGCGCGGGAGGTGTTATGGCTACGTCTGTGGTGAGACATCGTCATCTATGGTTTCCTACGTTGTCTTCGTTGAGGGTCGCAGAGAATGCGCTGCTAATCAATGCGCCAATGTCTTCTTCGGGATTATTCGGTGAGACTACCACAACGATGATGACCACACCTTGAGGGATGCAGAGAGAGCTCCGCTGATCTTCGCCTCGTCGCCGGCTTGCCCCTAGTTTTCTGTGAATAAAGATAAAGTCGATCTTTACTCTGTCTCTGTGGAGCTATTCGACCACAAACTTCGATGTCTGAGCTCATGTTAGTTTCCCTCTCGTTGCTCCCCCTCCGTCTGGGATAGTTTAGCAGCTCCATTGGTTATTGCAGTCACACCGGTAATTCTATAGCCGGAACAACTATGGTTCCTCTGGTTATGAGCAGTGGCTTTGCGAAAGAAACGTTTCTTTTCAGCGTAAGCCCTGTAGTTGAGGGTCAGTATAATCCTGTGTCTGTTCAACCACAACGATGATCCAGACCGAATGGTATGTCATTCCTGATGTGTGGCTGGGGCGTGCAATGTCGTCGGCTCGGCCCATTGGGTTTCTGTGAAGAAGACACTGTTGTCACTTCCCCACCGGGGATAGTTTAGCGACTCCATTGGTCGCTGTAGTTACACCGGCTAGTCTTAGCCGGGGCGACTACGGTTCCTCTGGTTATGAGCAGTGTTTTTCGCGAAGGAAACGTTCCTTTTGCCGCGTAAACGCTGTAGATGAGTAAGTCATTCCTGATGTGTGGCTGAGCCGTGCGACACTGTCGGCGCGCGTTCTGTGGCGCGTTCTGTGGCGCGTTGCGTGGCGGCTTCCGTGGCGGCTTCCGTGGCGGCTTCCGTGGCGGCTTCCGTGGCGGCTTCCGTGGCGGCTTCCGTGGCGGCTTCCGTGGCGGCTTCCGTGGAGGCTTCCCGGTCAAGCCACGGGACGCGTTGCCTGGGCAATGGCCCTATAGCGCTTGTCATCACCCAGTGGTACCTCTGTTCTGCAAGGTTCCCGGGTTGGCCTATGGTTAACGTTCCCGACTTCCCAGTGGAAGACTCTGGTTCGCGTCCCGCCTGCGTATTTTTCATTGATGAATGACAACATTCTCTGCCGAAGAGCATAGGCGACGTCGCCTTTTGCTCCACTGGCAAAACGGCATTGCATAGCCACGCACGACCGCCCTGTGAGTTCGGTGGATTGTGCACGCTGGACGGCGAGTTATCTGAGTTCTGACACAAAGCATTGTTGTCTGGGCAACGCGCTTACATCACAGTCGAATAGGTCTCTCTTGGTATTGCCGGGTTCGT
The DNA here is from genome assembly GCA_016801125.1 of Novumbra hubbsi. Taxonomy (NCBI): domain Eukaryota; kingdom Metazoa; phylum Chordata; class Actinopteri; order Esociformes; family Umbridae; genus Novumbra; species Novumbra hubbsi. The sequence continues at coordinate 6,280 of JACXGK010000923.1, forward strand.
TGACTGCTTGTGCTGTTGTCAATTTGGGTGCCTCCGGTAGGGTAATGGAGAAACTTCCCGACTCTTAAGTAAGAGATCAGGGTACGATTCCCATTGACGACCCTTTTCTGCTTTTGGGTGACAACGTCCTCAGGTCCCTTCCTAATTTAGAACGGACGGGGGAATCGGGGTCGCCAAGGGTGCGTGTGCCTTTTTGCTCCCTTTCAAGGGCTTCCCCCCCAAGGGTCAGGCTCCCTCACTTGAGGGGGAGCCTGACGGCGGCGGGGGCAAGGGCTGCCTACGGGGGGGGTTTCTGAGACTCCTCTGCTAAGCGCTCTCCCGTTCTCCCAGCATTAAGGAGAACGCTGCATACGTTGCACCCTCTGCGCATGGCTCGAACGCACAATACGAAAGGTTTACGCAGTGCAATTTTGTCGGCCCACACCTCCCCCTTTGCGGGGGTGTTGGAGACAGCCTTGACGTCACCAGAAGACATGACTGCCCTGTCGTCGGAGATAACAGAGCTCTGCCGGAGCTCCTCTCAGCGGAAAGAGAGCGGGTTATATTCCCCCTACTTTCGTCAGCGGAACCTCCGCCTGGTACTCCCCAGATTTTTTGCGGGGGACTTGGACCATTGGAGGAACCCGGTCTTGCTTGACCGGGGTGTCCCCATGGGCCGAGTAACGTCATTCGCGAGTGTTTTTCATGGACGCGTCGCTGACGGGCTGGGGATGAGTGTGTGTCCAAGTGCTGGCCGCCACATGAACCTGCTAGAACTCGAGACGGTTCTCCTGGTACTGACCCGCTTCGCCCCGTTGATCAAGGGCAAACATGTCCTGGTTCGTTCGGACAATCGGACGACGGTGGTGTACCTAAATCGACAGGGCGGGGTCAGGTCTCCTGCGCTCCACCTGTCAGCGAGGCGCCTATGGCTTTGGGTTCACATCCGATTGCGTTCTCTATCAGCCATACACATTCCAGGGATCTTTAATGTGGGGGCAGATAGGATGTCGCGGGGTGGTCCTCAAGACTGATGCGTTCGCTCACCATCTTTTACTTCCCCCCCCTCCTGCCCGACAGCGGTCTGGTATCCCGAGTTACAGATGCTGGTGTGGTCACCTTGGCCCCTCCCTATGCGATGGGATGCTGTGTCTCAGCGGAGGGCACGATCAAACGCTCACCAATGTTACGCGGGCCGTTGGCAGCCTGGTTCCTGAGAGGGACAGGTTAGTACGCCGCGGGCTGTCTGCCGATATAATTCGTACGATTCAAGGGGCGAGGGCCAACTCTAGCCCTAAAATCTACGCTAACAGGTGGGCTATGTTCGAGTGTTAATGTGACGGGTCTATTGTAGACCCTGTCTGTTGCCCGGTGTAAAAGATACTTCCTAGACCGTCAAAAGTTACGCGTCAGCAATCTCTGCGTGTCATTAGGGGTTTTTGGGGAAGGGTCTGTGTTCAGCCATCCCTTGGTCAAGCGTTTCCTTCTGGGCACACGCCGCCTTCGCCCTGTGGTCAAGGTTGGCGTGCCTAAATGGGAGCTGTCTATGGTCCTGATGGCGCTCTCTGAGCTGCTGTTTGAACCACTGACACAGGCTTTTTTGAAGTCTCTGTCACTCAAGACAGCAATCCTTATGGCGCTGTGCACTGCCAAACGAGTGATTGATCTGTGCGTTTTATCCGCTCGCTCGGATTGCTTGATTATCAGTGGTGATTAAGCAAGGCAGTGTTGCGGCCGAACCCCACGTTTATGCCTAAGATCATTACGAGCTCTTTTAGATCTCTGGTGATCAAACTGCATGCATTTTGCCCTCCTCCGCACGGAGACGCTGAGGAGGTGAGATGGCACCTTCTGTGTCCCGTTCGCGCGCTGGCACATTACGTGGAACGCACGAAGAGGGTCCGGTCTTCCCCACAGCTGTTTGTGTGCCTCGGCTATGTATGCTCAGTAGGCCCCTTCTAAACAGCGGTTGTCTCACTGGCTGTGCGACTGTATTGCTTCGACTTATGAGTCAGTGGGTGCGCAAGCCCCGGAGGGTCTTAGAGCGCACTCTACGCGCGGGATTGCGGCGTTTTCAGCCCATTCGGAGGGGTCAGAGTCGAGGATATTTGTGAGGCAGTGTTGTGGTCGACATCTTCACCTTTTTATCCTTTTTCTACTAGATGGACGTTCCCTCGTCTTTGTTGGCGCACTCTGTCCTTGGCACGTTGCCAGTGGCTTGGTGATGCGCCCTGGAGCTTATCAGCTTGTACTGGACATTGTTCGTATTGCAGGAACGTCTCGCTTGGTTCAGTGGAATTGATTCCTGCATTAGAACAGGGGACTCGGGTTCGCTCCCATTGTGGTGCATTTTTTGTGTCGCCATGGTCTCGCTGTTTTAGTTCATTCTGTACTGTCAGACTCTATGAACACGACAGTTCGCGCTTATCTCTCTCTTCTTGTTTTTATCAGTTTGGGGATGTGTAGGTGCGCTTGGGCAGGGGAAACCACTCTCCTTATCCTAGAGACTGTGGTCGACCTATGAATGTCACTGTAGGGTCCGTTCATTGGGACCGGCAGGGAGTAAATCTTTGGCTCGCGTAGCTCCGTCGTAAACCACTAGGAGCTAACGCACTCTAGGGGGCGGAGCTCCACGACATATAACGGGTGTTACCGGGAATGTAACTCCGGTTATATGAGTGGAGCGGAGCCCCCTAGACTTGATGCCCTGCCGGCCCCCGTTTATTCTCGCTGAAGAATTATATCGGGAGGCTGAGCTGAGGGTGCGCTCAGCTATATATTGGGCGCAGGCATTGGCTGTGCCAAGGTAAGTGCATGAATTTCTCAGTGAGGCCGCTACTTGGCGAGGGTAAACCACTAGGAGCTCACACCCTCTAGGGGGCTCCGCTCCACTCATATAACCGGAGTTACATTCTCGGTAACTATCGATCTTAATACTTTCAATATGCTATGGGCCAACGTATGCAAGTAAACCCTTGATAATGATGCAGTTTGTTTTATTATTAATAAATGATCGCAAAATATAGTCTTGGTATATCTATGTCCCAATATGGAAAAACAGTTATTGTACATAGTTTTTCACATGACTGTGCACGTGACATTTAACTGGGATGGCCAGTTCCACACAAGGTCATTTATTGATCTAAGTGATGTACATTGTGCATAATCTTTTGATAAGGAAATCGGAAAATAGTTTTTATACGGTCATGTTGTACCATATAAATGATAAGAATTCGCCCTGGGAGTTGAGTAGGTGCAACAAAATAGAATACTGACGAGGATAGTTAGAGGAGAAACCGGTGTCTCTATTTGACCACATCCTTTTGAGATAGTTACTTTAAAGGTGCTTTTGTAACTCTTTTATCTCCACTGTGCCGTTGAGGAATTAGAGCAAGCACATTTTTAGGTATTTATGCCATCACTCACTTAATGGTGTTTACGCAATCCAAACACTGCCTATCATCATTACTGAATCTAGACCAGGAAACTAAATCTTGAAAGCATAGTATCCACAGAGTCCAACGTTAACAGATTTCATCTCTGTGTGAGCTTAGATACGGTGGACTCCATCACCCCAGACAAGGTGCGAGGACTAAGAGACCTCCTCAACAGCAGTGCCATGGATATCATGTACTACACCAGCCCTTTGTACAGGGATGAGGTGAGACCTACAATACAGACGGCCACACTGGGTTTTTAGGACCCCAGATCTCACTCCAAGTTGGCTAATTTGACACTATTGGCGTTATGTTCCCTTCATCTCCAGATTACCAAGGGCCTGACGTCAGAGCTGAACCGCCTCTACACCTTGTTCTGCTCCAGGAACCCAGAGTTTGAGTCAAAAGGGGGCAAGGTTTCCATCGTGTCTCATTCCCTGGGCTGTGTCATTACCTTCGACATCATGACAGGCTGGGACCCTGTGAGGTTCTGTCTGCAGGAGCATCAGGAGCTAGAGGAAGAGCTAGACTTGAGATGGGTCTCCTATGAGGAGAGGAGATTGCTAGAGCAACTGCAGCTCACCAGAAACAGGCAAGCAGGCTGTCTGTCTGTTTCCCTCCGCCACAGCTGATGGTTACCTGGGGTGTGTCTGTGGTGCTAGGGTTCTGTTAACGTTGGGAATATAAACAGTCGCTTTTTCTCCCACTTTCCAGATTACAAGAGTTGGAGGATCAGCTTCAAGGCCTGGAGGCCTCCAAACCTCTAGCACCACCTGCTCTAAAATTTAAGGTACACCCTTCTGTGCTAACTGCTCAGAAGCAATCACTTCAACCAAAGACATTGGGTGCGGGTGCAGGGTGTTGGTGCAGGGTGTTGTCAAGAATTTTATTAAAGGAGACGTGGTGTCTTGTTTGCTTCAATTCCCAAGGTGGAGAACTTCTTCTGTATGGGCTCTCCCCTGGCGGTGTTCCTTGCCCTGAGGGGGATACGACCAGGGAACAGCGGAGAACAGGACCACATCCTGCCCCGGGCCATCTGTCAGAGACTATTCAATGTTTTCCACCCCACAGATCCAGTGGTAAGGAACACAAACGGATGCACTACACCAGGGATGTTCCGATGCAGTCCTGGAGGGCTGAAATAGGTTTTTAACTGGTAGTTGATCGCACTCGCTTGTGGTACCAAACCGGTATTTGTCCAATACAAACAGATGTTTTCGTAGCATTTTTTTTTTTTACAATTAAGTGCCGCACGCGTTAAAATACATCTTGGATGTACCTGATCTTAATCCACTATTCAGGGGCAAACTGTTAATTAGCCCGTTTCTGCTGGATTATCTCAGAGCACAATCACCTCATTGATAAATGGATCCATGGAAGGTTAGAATGACTTGGAGGACCGCCTGACTGACTGTGTGATTTGTCCTTTTCACAGGCCTACAGACTGGAGCCCCTAATCCTTAAACATTACAGCAATATCGCACCTGTCCAGATACACTGGTAAAGGATGAACCCTTCCATTAATTCAGGTAATATTGTATACAAATTACCTGCTTGTACTAAAATGATGTTTTCATTTAACCTCTTAGGTGTAGCGCCATCAATCCCACGCCGTACGTTGAGATCCGGCCCACGTTCATCAACCCGCAGAAGGACGCAACGTCAGACACAGAAAGCATCCCGAGTCCCTCAACATCCCCCGTCCTGGCCAGGAAGTACTACGGAGAGTCTATCGCCAGCATGGGCAAGGCCAGCATACTAGGTATGTCTGTGTCTGTTGGTTGCTTGTCTGTACAGCCTTGGTCAAGCATGGCTGTATGTTTGCTGTCAACTGCTGTATTACCTACACACAAGGCAGGTTTAAAAGTGGTCCAAAGCTAAAATGAACTGTGCTACACACGGGAATGTTACCTAAATTGTCTGGTTTCCATACATTTACAGCCAGTCGTTTCACAGCAAGATACTATTGCTAGAACTGTGTCTATAGCAAACACTGCGGGTGGATTTATTTCATGTCAGTTAGTAGAGGGCATCTTGGGGATTATCGTTTATTTTACTTAATACAGTGGCCTTTCTTTAATACCAAAGATGTTCATCCTATTTATTCTCCATTTGCTGATGTCTCTAGTAGTAGTGTATTGCTATTGTTACAATATATTGCATTTTGTAATACTTTCATGTCTCACACAACTTACTTAGTTTACCACTATTTAAATCCCACTCCAGTAAATGTAATTAGCTTAATGAAATTGCTGATGGACCATCTTAGTTCAAGGCAATTTTCACACACATCCTCCGCCCCTTGTTATCTTATACACAATTACAAAAGGAGGCCATGGATAAGGGAGGGTGGTGGTAGTGAGGAGATTTGTTGTCAACAACCCAGTATTTCCATCAGAGACATGACTGACATGACTCGAAGAGCATTTTGAAAATACAATGCTGCCATCTTTTGGAGAGAGCATGTAAAGACCTCCTCGTCAGTCTCCATCAGATGTCCGGTTGAGACCAGTATTCTATTGATGTGTTTTTTGCCAATTTTATTTGTGGCTTCAAAGGTAAAATCTTCCCCAGTTTGCCACCCTTTTTGGTGATCTGATGTGATTTTTCATGTTATGGGAAATTGACTAGCCTAATGAGAGGTATTCACTGGATATGGGTATAATTGCATTGTGCAATCTGGACACAATTTGTTACAATTTGTTACTCCACATATTCTCAATTGGATTATGCAGGGATTTGTCTGGGCCCCTCTGAGACCTAGGATATAACATTTTTGTTTTGTAATCCACTCCATTATGATATTGTCTGTTTGTTTGAGCGCATTGTTCGGATGAAGAGACGCTGACTCTTTCAGAGTTTTCTTACAGGAGTTCCCTGTACTTTTTTGCATCCGTTTTTTCTTTTACCTAGCCTTCCAGACCTTGACATAGTGATGCATCGCCATAGCATGATGCTGTCACCACCAGGCTTCACAGTAGGAATGGTGTTCCCAGGATGATGTGCAGTCTTAGGCTTGCTCCAACAACGTTTAATATCGTGGCCAAAAAAGACCATAGAATTACACTTAGTTTTGGAGTCGGCTGCATGTATTTTGGCAAAGTAGCAGAAAAATAAAATCTTATTTACAATGTTACCTGTCTTTTTGCCACTTTCTCATGACCTTTAGAGTTATCTTGCTGGCCTTCCCTGTATACTCAGTTTTTCAGAGCAGCCAGTTCTAGGCAAATTCACAGTTATATTCTCTCCATTTCTTAATAATTAACTTTACACTGCTAGAGGTGGTATTCAATGCTTTGGAACGGTCATATATTCTACACCTGATTGAGCTTTTGAAGGACCTTATTACGGATTTGCTTTGAATGATCCTTCTTCAATATTTTCTTAGGAATTAACTAACTGTGGGACCTCCCAGTTGTATTTAACCTGAAATCATGTGAAATGCTTGAATTGCTCACAGGTAGATTCCATTCAACGAATTACATTACAACAATAGGTTGCACAACAGCTCATTTTGGTGTGTCATGGCAAAGGGGGGGAATGAGTTAAGGGTATTATGGGATTTACTTTAAGATTTGTGGAAATAAAGTTTGGATCTTATGTTCAATGAAGAAAAGGTTTTTAATAGTTCCTCACCTTTCTATCTTTCGGTTTCTCTCTAGGAGCTGCCAGTATAGGTAACAGTATAGGGAAGGGGATAGGAGGCATCCTGTTCTCACGGTTCTCCCGCTCTGCACCCTCCGGAGTGTCCTGTGCAATCGAAGCCGGGACCCCAGAGGGGGAGGAGCCAAAAAGAACCATCGACAGCCAATCGGCTTATGGCCTTTCAACCACCTTGTCCCATTCTAACCTAATAGACCCTTCTGGTAAGTTCAGCTCCAGTTCTGCCATCTTCTTTTGTCAACATCTGTGTTTGTGAGAATTACAGTTACAGGAATTATTCTATTGTAATCCAAGTAAGAGCAAGTATCCTTTCATATAACCCTTTAAAAATACTTTATTTTATGTTCATAGAGAATGAATGTGGAATGCTAATTAACATCATGAGTGCTTAACCGTTGCGAGCCTCCGTCCATATCAACTGTTAGTGGTGTACTGCATAGAATCCTACCTCTAACGTGTACAAGACTGGATTTAAGCATGATTGTATTTATGCTAGTAGTCCTGTACTAATCCTACAGGCTCCTTTAAAGGACCCTTGGATTGTGTGGTATGTCTGTACAGTACGTAGTGGTTGCTTTCCATTGGATTCTCACAGCCAGTCTCTTTGTTCTGCAGTGGAACTGGAGCGCCGTGTCGATTTTGAACTCCGCGAGGGCCTCGTGGAGAGTCGCTACTGGTCAGCGGTGACCTCACATACAGCCTATTGGGCCTCGCACGATATTGCACTCTTCTTGCTGACGTTCATATACAAGCAGACCAACGTGCTCCCACCAACAGAAGACATTCCTGACCCAGAGTAACACAGAGTCTGTGTGCACGCTCATACATCATTTTTATCGCCCAGTACTATTCCATTGTCTGTAACTATGCTGACACCCCCTTACAGTCACTCCAAAGGTGACACATTTCAGTTATAGCCCCCTAAGGGAACATTGTAGAGACCTCCTATATGTATCCCAGCTAGTCCAGTTGCCAATGAGTAAGTCAGAGATTCCAATAAAATACCAAGGAGGTCTTCATAAAGATGCTGTTTGGAAACTGCTGTCTTATTGAAACCAATTTTCCCAATGTGTAGCAACAGTGGTTCAGCCCAACCCAAAGCTCTCCTCCACGAACTCTCCACGTGGCAGTGGAATGCACAAGCTTTTCTGGAGCACTTAGTAACTTCACCGTGGCATCATCGGTCCATATCTTCTGAACTCTTATGTTTCCATTCACAAGAACCCTGAGGTGGATTTGGGATAATAAAATAATAAAAAAAGTTTGAAACATATTTAATTGATGTTAACTCTCAAAACGAATGATCTGAGCAGAATCAATGCAAATTTGAAAGGGTTGTAAAAGATATTTATATAATAGAATGTTTATATATTGCCCTTAGAAAATATTTTTTTTTTTCTTTTGACATTACGAGAATAAGCTTATCTCTGCTTTTATTAAGACAATAAGCTTATCTCTGCTTTTTATATTGATGTTCCCAAAGGACACTGTGCTTTGATTTAGTGTCCCTTTTTATTACCGTTTGACCATCGAGTGACTTAAAAAGAAGTATCAATCGACAGTAGTGAACATGATCTTCACAATTATCCTTAAAGCCATTTTCTGTTGTTTTTTTAACACAGTGACAAGACACATAACAACATTAACTTAAGTCTTTGGTTTCAGTAACTAAATGGTGCTGTGTGTTAAAATGTTTTTTTGAGATGAAAACTGCTTCACTTTCACTTGACATTAAGATAAAGTTTGCACAATGTCAGCAGGACATTGAAGTGATGCAGATGTATGTTTAGTGAACGTCGAGCTTGATGAGACATTTTCTCTGTTGCCAGTAATTGTTGTCCAGTAACTTGAATTATCATCGAATCCAATGTTGTTTCTCTTCCTTCAGAAACCAGGTAGATCTAAAATGTACCCTCCCATTTTATTTTACATTATTTGCTTTTCAATCTAACCAACACACTAAATCGGTTAAGTGTTTAAGTGTTTAAGTGTCTGAAGTCTGATAAGGTCCTCTGCATACATTTTAAAAGAAAGATCGTCAATGCTTCATTCTGTTGTTGAGCAGAGGAGCTTTCACTTAAGAGGTTTGAGCCTGAAACTCTCCTAACAAACCTCTCATTGGTTAAAAATGGGCAATAAAATGTTAAATATATTGATAAAATGTAAACCTTTACAATTTATTTTTCATGACAAATTTTTGTAGTGTTAATGTAGGTTCCTGAAAGAGAATTTCACCCTTTTTTACGTGATATTTAATTGTTCCACAACATGTCAGGGTGCATCACTCAAGTGGCTAAGATAGTTTGAAAAGAGCATGTTAAAATGCCAGTGCATTTTCCTCCTGCACTCGCAGAGGTTTGTTTTGCATTAATGACACAATATGCTACATTAAACAAGCTTAGTAGATTTGTTTATGGCTCAAAGTGAAACATGATGCCTGAATGACATTACATCCCATCTGATTGTAAATGTAAACGTCCCATCTGGATTATTGCATAGTGCCAATACTTGTCTAATATCTTGAAGCTGCATTCAGATGGTCTGGCAATGGTTACTTTTCTTTAAAAAAAAGAAAAACACTGCATGTTTATAAAAATAAGATTCTGAGATGATATTGATGCAGGTTAACGGAATGGAACTAAACTCATTAATGTGTGCTGCTGATTGCACATTGTGGAGTTCACTGTACGCCTGGATACGTTGCTTTATTGGAGATAAGTCTAATGAGATTTCTTATCTTTATGGCACTTACTTGTCATAGCTTCCCAGAGCTTAGAGTGGTGCTCAGGTAGTCTAGACAGTGGATTAATTTTAGTCATTTTTAGTGCACTTATTTGGGAACATTTGAGATGCATGAGGTGCATGTGAGAGTGGGGCTCATTTTGTGAAGCGATTGGGACTAGACTGATTTCTGGGAGGACCAGAGAAAATAGATGTTGAAGCCATGGGTAATAAGAAATTACCTGGAGATTACCTGGTGTTGTTCACATTGAATTATAGTGGTTGACCCATAGAAATGGAATGAATAGAACGGGTATTATCATCATTCAAGTCTATGATGGCATAATGTGTGAACTGGAAGCAGCAATTGATTCTATTATCCTTTGATGACATTACAACACGTGTTCCATTGCAATTTTAATAAACTATCTTTGTTACCTTGGAGATTACTCTACAAGACAGTCATATCCGGGGTACCTAAGAGTTTGCTAGTCATCATTGATGAGGTCATACGTTCCTAGTCCAATCTATTCATTGTTACTTCTTTGGATGAGCTTTGCACATTTTCAGTGGCTTAAAATGCACAGGACCACTTGAGAAATGGTCCACTGTTTTTGCTTTTGTCTGTTTCTGTTAATGCAATTTTGTGGTCTGTTAAAGTTCCAAATACATTAGATCAGCTCTTACAAGGAAATCTCATTCAATACAGACAAGCACAGAATTTCCAAAGTTTTGGGAAATATTTTGTCACAAGAAAATTTGTTTAAATGATGTGCTGTGTGTTATCTTTAGTTATTTTGTTCTGTTCGGATAACGGTTTTGGGACTCTGTTGTCAGAGTTGTTTCACAAACCTCAGGGATATGTCTCATTATATTGTCTCACCATTCATCTCGGCTTTGCGCATCTATTGAAGACACAGGGAAGTCTAAAAGTACATTAACAAGCTGGTTAACCCCAGCATTAACTACCTGTTTAAAACCAATTGTGTTCAGTAGGGCATACTGTTTCAAAATGTTTTGCAATGGGAACTTGTCATAACTTTTCTATTGAACAATTTCAAGTACTACTTCCCTGTTTTTCTCAGTAACAAATCACTCCCCACCTACTAACATGGGTTTGGGCTCTTGTCTTTCAGATTATGTCCAGAAAATGTGATATCATCATCTGGGAATGTTTGCATTGTCTGGGTCAAGTGTATGAAATAAACAATTTTTGATTTGACTGTTACTTTAAAATGTTGTTACTTGAACCAGGATTTCTGCTGGTGTGACTGTGAGCTTGTAATAACCCACCCTGCCTGTAATAGATTCAAACTGCCATCCAAAACACTGCATTTATTTCCTTTTATTAAAAATAATTTTGCAATACAATACATTTTTTGTGTTGTTCTTACATCTGCTGTTTTTAAAGTTGTTCTGTCATCTACAAGGGATATCTAAGAGGTCTGAATGGTCTTGTCCGTCTGAGGAGTGCTAAAATGTGAGGGAGGATTGGGAGAAATATTTTCTCAAAATATTTAACTGGGAAGATTTGCCAGTTTCGAACTGTGGGTTTTGTTAGGACACAATGCAGCTTTTTGTTTGGTTTGAACTTTATTTTCAATTATTTCCTTGACACCAAACAGGCTTTCCAATCACAATACAATAGTGTATTGAAAAGTACTTTGTGAAGATTTGGGCAACATTTGCACTTTCTGTCTACTGTTCTGTGATACAGTGGAATCCAAATGCAGCTACGCAATACCTATAAAATCGAGATGGAATTCAAATGTCAGTAAATGTAATTATAATATTAATGGAGAAACAGTATTTAAATCCCATGATTCTAGGTTTGGCCACCAGATGGCAGACTATGCATTTAACATTTGCATTTAAGTAATTTAGTAGTCATTCTGTTACCCTGAGGAAAATACAGCTGTGATTGCATACATTATTTAATTTTGTTAATACTGGTCCCTCATGGGATCGAATGATCAACTCCGTCGTTGCAAGCAAACATGCTTTTATGAAGTGGGTTAGATGAGAACCCACCCTATGTAGTCACGGTTAAACAATGGCTCTCATTGTCCATCTGTTCAGCACAGACCCCTACAAGACAATTTCCAAACAATAAAGCAATTGACAGTTCAATGACAGTTCATTATCAACCCTTTATTATTGTCAATGCTATGTGATATGATTCCTTAACCATTGTAGAATGATAGTGAAATACTTAATTTTGGACAAGTAAAATGCAGATATAATAATATATAGCACATGGTCAAACACTAATATGTAACACCGATATGAATAAAATAGATGAGTGAGCAGAACAGATATAGAGCAAGAAGGGACAAATGCAGATATTGCAATCTTGTTTTACAGCTGTTTGGTGATGAATGCTGTGAAGGTCCCTGTTGATTGAGGCAGATGTGGTAGTAATAGAGATGTAGTTGAACTGCTTTTCTATTACTTGGTCCAATGCTATTAACTCCTAGTAAAATCACACCCATCTTACAAAAACGGGACAGATTTGTGGACACAGATTAATTAAGACTAGTCCTGGACTAAAAGAATCAAGATCAATGGAGAATATTTATTTCCTGGATTAGGCATAATCTGAATTAGCAAAATCAACCCAAGGAGTATACCATGGTAAAATGGTGTATTAAATACTGGGTGGTTCAAATCCTAAATTCTGATTGACTGAAATCCATTCTCTTTTGACATTTCCTTGTTGGTCGCTTTTCATTAAAAGACACAATACCAATTGACTGGAATTTCCCAAGATCATTATGTGACACTACATCAGTGTTGTGTTAATGCCATGTGTTAGTACATAGAAACCGGTCTCAGTACACTAGCAGAGGGCTTCAATCTCCCTCCTCTACTTTGCAGCAGCAGTCCCCACCACTCTCCTCTCCTGCATCTGACACTATGTTTACCCGGCAATTAAAACAGAGCCTATAAAAGGCAATGGGTAGGCTTCCAAGATGACAAGGGGTCAGAGCAGCAGGAGTAAAGGGTTATAAATTGCTTTGATGTAGACCATAGTCTGAGGCCCAAATTCCTTCGCTGGAGCTAGTAGGAACAGAATTCTTAAGGAGAGCCAAAAAATCCAGATGATTCATGCCTTCCCTGCTGACCACTTGGAGCAAGATAGTGTGCTGCCTTGCAGAAGAGAAGATGCAATAGGGTGGAGGAGGGGGGACCGCAGCAGCTAAATTCTTGCCAAACTAGCCATTTGTGTGGCTATGGCTTTGAATGCATCAACAAAGCCAAACAAATGAGTAGTTTGACTAAATATATCATTCAGTGGTTGAGTCCATGTGTGGATAGAAAAACAATGTGAAATTCCACACATTGGTGATATGTCATTTAGTTTACATGTGGGCCTACTGATAACTGCTATCCATTCAGATTTAAAAGGGTGTTAAAAAATTGGTTGAGTAATCTTTCTTTGAATCTGATTTAAATCCTGCCTGTTGATATTTCCATGTAATTTAGGCAAAGGACTTTGTGTGTAATCTCCCTTTCCAAATGTTTTGTCGTGGATAATTTACCAGATATTTATGTGATCTATCATTCTCTTTTATTTCTTACGAGACCTTAAAAAAAGTGTTTCTATTAAAAAAGGAATAACTTTGTTGGGTTAACAATTGTAATCAGAGTAAACAATTCGCGTTCTGTGAAAAGGAAAGGCAGCTGCTTTATCCACGTGATATCGTAAGATGCACGCTGGACACAATATCTTTACCTTTAAAAAGCCACAGTGCAAGCCACAGTGCAAGATTTTATTTTTGTCCAGTGTGCTCTGTTTTTGGATTTAATACATGCTATATGTTGTAATTTCCAAGGCGAAGAACCTATTGCGGTTTCCGGATGTAGTCTTCGACCGCAAGCTCCGTAGGTTACTATAGCCATAAAAGGATTGCAGCAGCGGTTCTATTCCGTTGTTATTTCATAGTAAACTGCAGAGTTTTCCTGAATTGGTCAATTTATGAGAATGGGAAACATGGAATACAAACCAATACAGTTAGTAATAACTTCCGATGTAGGCTACTTTTGAATGTGATAAGGGACATAGAACTTCAAATGCCATGTAGAAATTGAACCGTTCTCAATAAAAAAATAAGAACACTACATCATTTCACATGTTGTAAAACGTTCCCTTTATACTTCCAGAACTGATTTTATATGTGGACATTTCCGTGGGAATTACCGGACGTTTATTCCTGATACCCATTTGAAAGGAAAAAGTCGGATTAGAGCTGGAGCAGTGAGTGACGTTATCTGGTGAAAAGAGGGAGGGAGAAAGAGGGACGGCTGGACTCCATTAACTGAAGCCTGAGAAGACACTTTGGGATACTTCACTTGGACGAGTGGATTTTCCTTTTGAACTGACCTATTTTATTTCGAAAATAAAACGTGTTGACTATCGAAAGCTCGAACGTGTTAGTGGCTTTTTGGATTTAAGTTGTGTATTTAAGAAGGTAAGTGCAAACAACGATTTTAATGTTCCTTCTCATAGCTCAATAAATATAGCCTACTCCAATTTTCTGCGCTCTGTCGCTCGGAATAGGAATAATTTAGTTGTGTACACGTAATGCGCGTTAAAAGCCTGTATATATCGGCTAGACAAATTAGGATTTCGGTGGCAACGTAAATGTAATGGTATAAACCTTATTGAGTCCATTTCTGGACTTATTGTTAGCAAGTTACACTGGTTGACCAGATGTCGTTTGTGCTCCTCTGAGTTCTCGCATGGGGCTGCTTACGTAATCAACTAAATATTAGCCAGGCTCTAATACCGTTAGAAAAAGCAGGTGAACACACAAATGGGAAGGGGGGTTCTTGGAGTACAGTTTGCCATATGTCTGTAGCTTTGTCTTTGTTCATATTTGGTTATTGATTTGGTAACTACGTGTGAACCATCTGTTAACCCGTAGCTTCTATCCATATTTAAAGAAAAGCGTATTCTTCAAATGATTTATAACTCCACACTTTCATTCAAGGAAATCAATACTGTTGAATTTCTGGGAAGCACAACGTGTATACCAAAGGGTATTCTCACATTAATATGAACTTAATCGTTAATCGGATATAGTGGTGTACGTCCTGTACGTCCTTTAGCCTGCAAGATGAAATTAACATGGAACGCACTATTTGGATACTTCAGTTGTGTTTGACTAAAATCAGAGAGCTAACCTGCGGTGTCTGCATCAGTTTATGCTCTTGAAATGCTGGACATTTCCTCATAAATTGTGATTTGTGGCAGGATGGCGCTGGACGGTATTCGGATGCCCGATGGCTGCTATGCGGACGGGACGTGGGAACTGAAGATGCACGTGACAGACCTTCACAGGGACGTGTCTTTGAGGGTCACAGGCGAGATCCACATCGGTGGGGTCATGCTCAAACTGGTCGAAAAACTCGGTAAGAGTTGATGCTCCTTTTAAAATCAACTTCTGTGAAAAATAAGTTTGCTTTTTATGTCCCAATCTACAAGTGGGAGAAAGCCATAGCATATCACAAGGTGATGTTTTTGCCCTTCTGCCTCCCATCTGCATCTGGGTCCTGTGTGTTTGGGGCTATAAACGCTAGTTACAGCCATGTTATCTAGTCATATTTGTAAGGCTGTGCATTTCTCTCTTTCCAACAACGTTGGTCAACTGACATTGCACAACAGCTACTAACTACTAACATTTGAGGTGTGCGTGTGAAAGGTGCAGGCTTCTGTGTTTTTGGCTTCAGTCATAAACTATCTGGATTGTAGTTTAAGGTAAGAGCCTTCCATGACTTTGTAACTGCTCCATCCCATAAGAAACATCATCAAGTCAACATGTTCCAGTGGTGTCATGTTGCCGTTTCACAAGTTCCAGAATGAGAGTGACTGGAAACAGAGTAGACATAAAAGCTTTGTTTGAGTCTGTGGAACACTGATTTGTTTCATGATGAAAAAGTTCACGATGGGGCCCACATGCTGTGGAGGCTTTTGAGGAACTGCGTTGTAGAGATGGAGTATCCAGTACAGTCTAGATTCTAGCCTTGACTGCAGCTCATGTTGCGTGTTTTAGATTATCTTCCAGTGGCTCAGGATCGTAGGAAGGGATTTCCCTGACTCCCTGTGGTCTAGCGACTCCCTCAAGCAGTTTAAAAGTGCTGAAATTTAAGTATTTTGTGAAGTAATCTTGACCTCAAACATTCTGATTTCACCAACTTCTTGGTAAGGCTGACACTGTCAAAATAGGGAGAATGGTATGATATCTTCTGATACCATTCCGAGTTGATATGATGAGACTGGGTCAATTGGACATCATAAAATGGGTGTAAAATAATATGGCTCCGTTTTGTGCTTTACAATTTGTCAAAGGTGCCATAATACCAAGCATTCCACCATTGCTTCAGATTTTGCTCCCTGGCCCCTCCATTTCTCTGTTTTAGCCCTCCTGTTAAAGCTCAGAATAATTGGGTCCTTTGTTCTCTCTGGTCATCTGTGCTGCATCTAAACCAGGCTTGTGTGTGTGTGTGTAAGCTCAGCTCTTCCTCCTGTGAAGGCCTGCATTCTTCGTTACAGGACAAGGGAATGTGTTTTGGGAGATGCCAGCTTATTGTGATAATGAACTCCTTCGCTGTTCATGTTGTTCTACCAGTTGTTGTGTTCACGGTACCTTTCTCCGTGTCGTCAGGAATCCTGGCTACCTCTGGTTTACCTTCTGGTTGTATGTGTGTTGTCGCATCCAGGGTGTAGAATGGTTTGGTTAGACAAAAAATGCATGGGTTATGTTTGCCTTCATTTATGAGCGAGGTGACACATTTACTGATTGACCCGAAGACTTAACATAGTCGTAGCTTTACTTTGACCAGTCGGCTTCACTGTAACTTCTTGATTAGAGTAAAACTAATTTGTAAAATCACTGCCACTGGGCTAACTTGTCCATCCAGTTATATTGTTTTCATTTCAACACTGTGACCATTGGCAAGTTGTAGTTGCCATGGGTATCCTCAACATTCCCCATATTTTGGTTGGAGCTTGACTGCACCTCACAGAGCAGGGGTGTTTTCGCAGGCCTATTTCGGCAGTTTTTTATTGTAATCATTAACCTCAATGTACACTTCATACTATGACTACTACTCACTACCTGTTGGAATTACACCATCCCCACTGCCACAGGCTTGGAGAACAGAGAAACCAGTGAGTCTGTTGCATTGATGAGCTGGTGAAGTGACAATCAATTTGGACCAGAGCTTGTATGAACAAACCTCTTTGGAACTTGTGTGAGCATCGAAGCCTCATATGATAAAATCCTGTTTCTGTTGACACCTGTGGAGAGATAGTAATTGTGCCACCTCTTGTGTGTGCTATTCTCCCGAATGGAAGTTCCCCCTCCTCTCACTGGTGTATAATTCAGAGTGGATTCCTTAGAACAAGTCTCAAGTGCTCAGGTCACATGTACACATGGATGCACCAATTGGTTGAGCACGCTTGTCTGGTAGTGGGTGGCCTCTTTCAGGGGCAGCCTTCTGAAGGTAGTCTGCCAAATCCCAGAACACATGGCTGGGCCATATGAACATGCCGTGCACTTTGGCATGCGTGACCTCTGTCGTAGAATCAACGGACGTCCTGTCCCCAAACCACACACACATATCGTCTTTAGTTTGTGTTGGCATGCCTTATACTGCATTGTGTCACACACACAGCTAGCCTACCTCATTAAGATTCCAGGACATCTCCCTGCTAAGGCTGCACACGGCCCATTCCAATTACAGAGAGCCTGTTAGCGGCGTGGATGACATCATCTGCCTGAAATGTTTTGGGTTTATATTAGCTATATTTTCCGTGGCTTCTGCATCGCTGTTTTCTTTTTTTTCTCTTGCACGCGGTAGTAATATAAATCACCCAGTTAGTGCATTGGGAGAGCGCCATGTGTGTGGCTTCATCAACCCGTTAAACACTTTAGTAAAACAACATGGTTCAGATGCATCAACTGACGGGAATGTTCAAGAGGGTTTAGGACCGAGGGAACCTGGGGACTGCCCAGTTCACACTTTGGCCTGCTGAATTTGCAAAGGTACATTTTGGGATAAATACTTGGAACAGTCTTTGCCTTGGACAACGCCGCTTTTTCAGTGTAGAATTTGCCATTTGGTGAAAACAGCAGGTTTGGGGCGTTTGTTAGTGCTTCAGTTTGTGCATGTAATGGCTTGATGCATCCAGTGTGTGTTCCGTGAACCATCCTTCAGCCCACTTCCATAATCCTCTATGAGCAGCGGCCTTGCCTCAACTTCAGATATTTTGGTGGGTATCTAGGACTGTAGTGTAATGGATTCAATCGTGAAATGCCAAGAAAGCACTTTCCTATTGATTACAGCTGTCGTTCCCATTGGCCTGAAGAGAAGAGAGCCAAGCTGTATTTATGGCTGCATGATTAAGAATCCCCCTCTAATCATCCCCCCACTCACTAAGTGACTGTGTCTATGTCTGGCGGCTATGAGCTTCACTTTTATGCAGTGTTTCTTTTAAAAAGGCTTTCTTTTGAAATGGAAGAAGGTGAATCAAAAGTGTCTTAAAGACTAGCTGTGTGTGTAATGTGTAACAGCTCTAGTTCTTAGGGTCTGGTCTTTCTGTGGATTTCTAAATCAAGGCCTTTACAGTGTGTGTTTTGATGGATTTCTAATTTATCAAGTTGGTATGGTTTATTTCAAAGACTGCTTTATACATCTGTTCATCTACAAATCAAGACATTTACTTGTCTTGTGTGCATTTGGATGGAAAATGATGCCTTAATTTCTCCTAACTATAGACTATAACTAGCTTTCATTTGACACCCAATATGATATGCTCATATGAAAGCTAGTATCTTGGTCCTCATGTTGCTTTACTTTTACTATGTTATGGTAGCTTGATTTTAACACGACTGTTTGCTTTTGTTGCTGTTTCACAGATGCCATTACCGTTATCTTCATTTACCTACTCTGTTTAAGACAATAACCCCCACATTATCCTTCATTACCATTCATTTCTATCTATGTAAGATGTTTCTGTAGCTTTTGCTATCATGAGAACTCTGACAAAAGTATCAATAGTGCCTAAGGCTGTACTCTGTGTCCAGGGCTATACAGGGCAGAAAGGTTCTTATCTGTTGGAAGCCTGGAAGTTAGCCTCATTAGAGTTCCATGCTAACGCAATCTGGAAACCTTAAGCGTTGATACAGACGTCATTGAGGGAAGCGGGACTCATTTTGTACAGACTCCCTTCTACTTTGTAATGCAAATATGTAGAGTGTGTCTGTTTTGCCACGTCACGCGTCTTTCTCGACAGTCAAAAATACCACTTCCTGTGAGTAGCTAAATGCACACACGCTATGTTATTTCTATTTGGTTTGTCTGCCCAAGCTCCAAGAATAGAGATTGTTCACAAAAGGGGGAAAACCATCTAATTTCTGGGAGGAGAGGAAGTTTCTTTATTAGTACACAGTTCTTGGAGGGATGTTATTAAGCAAGCAGGAAGAGGGGATGGGAATGTCAAACTCAAACCTGGCATGACGAAAAAAAGGCATGCTTGAAATAAGCTCTGACAGAGCCCTTCCACTTGGGTGGGTTGAGAACATTCCCATTGGGAGTCAGAGGGCTTTGGCTGTGGGTCTACTAGTCACCAACAGTGTTTCTTCGCCCCTGCTTAGCATCACCCTGACAGCTGTGTAAAGTAGGATCTCCACCCAGACACTGATCTGAGATCAGCTGTTTGGTTCTCTTCTGGTCGGGGTTTGAGGAGGGTAAGCTGACCCTAAGTCGGTGTTCGGAGATGATGTGGTGGAGGACTGGCAGTGAGGATGTGTGTGTGTGTGTGACGTAAGCATGGGCTCTAGAATTCCATAAAAGTCTTCTGCGGAGCAGAAAATGACTTACTGGGTTTGGCATGTTCTCTGGACATTGTGGTGCCGTCATTCCGCAACCTTCTACTGCTTGCTTCAGCTCTTTTCTCGTCTTTCCTCTCTCTTCCTTACATATCCCTGCCTTAGTTCAGTCATTATTTTACTATTCCTGCCATCAACTACTCCCCAGTTTGGATCTACTCCCTTCTAGAAAAATGTGTTGCATTATCAGAGCATTTGCCCTGACAACGTTTATCCAAAGTGGTCACATTAACTAAGAAGAGACGTGAAATCCCACAAATCATTCTCTGGACATGTATCTACACCAGCATGTTTCATTACATGGTGTACGGTAAACGTCCCTATTAAGCCCACGTACCAAATAAGCCCATTAGCAGCTTCGGAGTAACATTTTAAAAAACAAAATCCACATTATTATTTTTATTTTTTTTACATGATTGCAATGACACAAAGTTTGCACATGATTGAACTTACACGTATTATTAAAAGCGAATCAAATTTGTCAATATTGAGTATTTAAAGCATGTGTGTGGCATGTGCCTGCTGATCCCAGAAAAAGTTGCCAATTTGTTTTTTGATTTTGGTACTCTCCGAAGATAAAATGTTTTTTTATTTATTTCTGTAGGTACTCATTTGTAGTCAGTGTCTTGATTAAGACATGTTTGACTACACTTTAATTATAAATCTTGATTATTTTGTAATCCAAGTATGAGTTTTGGCATGCTAGCAAAGAGACCACATGCTGCATCTATACAGGAGCTGCATGGTATGGTTCATTGCAATGACCCAAAGCATAATAAGCAGGTATGTTACATTTTTGTATGCAGTTTATATTATTATACTTTTAAATAGACAAGAAATATGTAGGATTATATTTATAATATTTGTTAATTTCAATGTTTACCTGGAAGGTTTATAGGGGACAAGCAAACACATCACACTGTCTGTGAGGGATGTAAGCCTTATGCATGATAAGTTTATACTTCTTATGTTATGTTAGTGTACCATTATATAGATCTATTTCATATAGTTTCTTATGTCATAGAATAAAATATTCTGTCGAATAACCATACATTCACAGAATTTTCCTTTAAGCCCACCTGCCCCGATTAAGCCCACTTCAGTGTTTCAGGGGCTATTTTGTTCCTTTTGAATTTTGAACCATTTAAATAACTAATTTTGACCACACCTGATAAATCATCTCATACCCATTTTATCAATTAATTCTGGATTGGCATATATTCTGTCCTAAAAATAACAATCCTTTTTTTTATCTTCAGAAATGTTCATAAAACATCTGCACTTTGAGAGCTTGAGAGCAAGTTTGTATTGTTAATTTTATATATTTATATATAATGGGTACCTAATGTACACTTTGTGCCCATGGGAGTTCCAAATAAGCAAACTTCAGATTTGTTGATAAATAATATATATTAATATATATATTATTTTTTATTTATCAACAAATCTGAAGTTTGTACAAAGTGTACATTAGGTACCCAATAGGGTACCCAAAGTGTACATTAGGTACCCATTAAGCCCATGCCAGTATCTCAACCAAATGTTGACAAATTAAACAATAAAAAACATTAGAAATTGCTATAAATGTATTATTTTCTCATTTATATTTGGACAGCATATATAATAATGTCTGAAAAACGGGTATGGTGGGCTTAATTGGGACGATTACCCTAGTTGTTGTCCTTTCAGGTGTAGGTCACACCTGGCTTTTAACGTGCTTGTCGTGCATATTTAACAGTATTCTGAGGTTTTCAAAGAACTCCAGTCAAAATGGAGTCCAATTGAATGGTGTTTTGGGAGCGGGTTTTCCCCAGTCAGTGGTGTTAGTAGTGGCCAGAGGAAGATGGTCAGTGTTTGACAATGGAGCGGACGACGGGTTTGAGGAAACGGACGTGGTTTAAAACAGGATGTGCTTCTTCCTGTGTAATTTTGTTTCTTAGCCTCTTCTACGCTCTGCTACCCCTGTGTTTTCGAGCCGGATGCAGTGCCTTCCCAGAATTCTCTTTGTTTCGGAATAAGGGTCTTTGCTACAACAAGAAAGATGAGATGAGATAAAAACATCTTTTGGAGCAGGAACGGTATCGCAAATGTCCCTCATTTTTAGCTATCTCAGCTTTGTCGTCTCACATGTTGCCCTGACTCACAAATCAGAGATGACGCATAGAGATGCATTGGGCTGTGGAGCTGCCTTATCTATTGGTTAGAAGGCCTGCTGCAAAGCGAGAGATGGCCTGACTGGGCTCGACGATAGCCCCGCTCAGCTCTAATCTTTCATGCAGGAAGTAGTTAGGCTAAGTAGCAGCCCTGCCCTGCCCGGAGCTTTCCTGTAACAGTAGCAAGACCCTGCTGGGATTTAGTCTTCGCAAGCACTCTCCCTTCCACGTTCCTTCCACCAAGAAGTCCACTGTTACTATCGCAAAAATGTCACACAATCACAACCATGTCAAAGCCTGAGGGCTACCCTACAAATTGCGGTTACTTCCCCCAAATGGAAAGCAAATTGAAAATGCATGGTCCCAAACATTCCTACAATGATTAAAATATGTAGAAGTTTCAGTTACATTTCCTCACTCATGCTAGCAAATGAGCAATTCTTGGAATTTTGGCGCAATTGCTTTATATTTTCATATGTGTTTTTGTTTATGATTTATTTAAAAAAAAAAGCATTGATCGTTTAATTCGTTGTGTTAGCCATGCAGTAGAAAGGCCTGTCTTGGCGCCTCTTGAAATTTGATACTATTTTGGTTGTCGCCCTCGTCTGTCCTCTTCACTACCGGTAATGCCTAGTGGCATGGCTGTGACTGTCAGTCAGTCCTTCACATTGTCAGAATAACAATGAGTCTCTGGAGTAAAGTGATATGCCACCATTGTTTTGGGCCATTCTATGATTCTGTCACTGTAGAATACTTATTTACCGCCCTTTTTACAACAGGTTTGGCATTTAGCAACGGTTTTAGTTTGTTGTGTTGGTTTTATCGTTCCAGCAACCCCAGAGATGTGAAGGGGAGGGAGGGAGACCAATTCGGGGACTAACTCTCTGGGCTGATAAACGTATGCAGCCCTGGTGTGTTTTTCCCTCTGCTTCATACCATAGATGGTTACTAGCATGGCTGCTGAACACCCTTCTCTCTCTGGTACGGCGTTGGTTACTTAGTGACTCACTGGCGATGGACATGGCTCAGAGCTGTGTTACCATTCCCAGCGCTTCTTGTTTGGGGTGAGATGTAACGCAGAGACATTTCTGGGTAGAGCCCACTGTTTACCCGAGCAGTTGAAAGAGCCGTCCCAACTGGCTGTTCTTCTGGCTGCAACCTACAGTTCCGCCTCCAACACTGCTGCCTCTCATCTCTGGGATAGGGCCAGTGGGAAAGATCATAGTTCAAGGGTTCTCTGCTACTTTGGCAAAGACTGGCGTTAGTGAAAAAAGGTCATGGTTTCTTTGACAGTCTGTCCTCGGAGATGGGGTGGGGTTTAAATTGGGATGATTGGTTATCAGTGACTGTGACATATGTCTCCCGTCTACATCTCCGGTGATGCCTTGGGTTAAATAAATGGCCACTTTAAGCACAATTGATCCAGGTCCAGGATACGGTTTGGTAGGGCATGATGTTGGACCCAGGAGGGTAATTGTATAAAGATGTGTCAGGGCGGTGCACTCCCATGTTTTTCTGTGTTTGGAATATGACACAAATGGATACAAACTATCAGTCTCAACGGAGGCCTGACCAAGCCTCATGGCTGTTATCTAATAACCCCACAAGCAGCAGAGCGCTCTCTCTCACAGGCCCAGACTTTTCTTGAATCCTAAGGGAGGGTTGATGGGTGTGGCTAAGCATCTTTTCAAGAAGCCCAGAACGTTCTCCTCTGTCTTCGCTCAAGCCCTCGTTCAAAGCTGATCCTTCCAGGCTCCCAGGCCTCTGTGAGCTCCTGGGTCCTCTGTACTGATTATACTTAACCATAACATCAGTTTCAAGTTTAAGGAAAGCCTAGTTGATCCTGTTGGGGAGATCCTTGTGGATAATCTAAAGGCTGGAATGACCATGGACCATCTATTAGCATAGTAGCATCAGGATCACAATGACCATGTTCAGCAGTCAGGAACTGTAGCTGGAATGCCTGTTTGTATGAAGTGAGGGTTAAATTGTCTGGCAATAAGACTGGGAGCCAGTGGCTTCTATTTAGAGCCATTGACAGCTCTACCTTGTTACTTTCACTTCTGAGGTGAAATGGAGCCGGTCCTGGAAGCCCCTGTGTTACCCATTTAGCATATAGATTCAGCTAAAGTTAGACCACTTTAAACACTGCCAGCCATTAGAAGAATCTTCTGCTGACAAATTGGAAAAGAATCATGAATATTTAATTAATATGTGCATTAAATAACCTTCTCCAATGCTAAAAGTCTACAGGCCTGCTATCTTGAAAAAATATGCCTTTCTATAGCATAGTATTTGTAGTACATTATTATGATGCTGTGTATAATGATATATTAAATCAGTTATCACTATCACTGTTATTTATGTGATTGTTGGCTCCACCTGCACGCAAACTCCACTAATATCCCTTATAGTTTGTTGTGCTAATCGTTTACACTTTAAGTCTGTCCTCTTTTGCTATAGTTTATTAAGTATTTTCTGATGTATGTGGATGTTTACACCATAGATGTGGAAGGTATTGTGCACCCCCAGGGCTACTGAACATAATACATCCCGGTCTTAACTCAACAATATCTCATGACATTTCAACGTACACGCCACACAAAGGTTAGCCTTATTATGTTACATGGCAGTGTTATTTGGGCTGTAAATACCATCTGTTACATTAAATTCTGTACCCAGTAGAATACAAAGTGCATTCTTCCTCTGGGCCGTCATGTTATCAGTATTTTCAGTAGGAGTCAGTGAACTTGAGGGGAGGACAGCCACGTTGTTGCCTTGCGATATCACTTCCCAGTGCCGTAGCCAGGGAGAAGTTAGTCGTTAGGGAAATGCACACACCTGTGCAGTGTCACCAGTATGAACCAGAGTGCAATGTTATCAGCCAACAACAAACAAAGACTGCTGGCATGAACGTGTGTTTTTTGTTATGAGGGCGATTCCAGGGTTTTGAGTGTGTTTTCCCTTGAAAATCACATGGAATGGGACATTTTCTTTTAAAGGTTTAGAATTGTATCCATTATAGATGTTAAGGAGAACAAAATGTGACAATGAAAATGAATGCCAATTATAGAACATTATACCTTATACAGTTGCATGCTGTACAACATTTTTTTTCTAAAAATGGTTACAGGGGTTAGACAGACGTGATCCTTTGGAGAGCTATTGGGAGTGTAGCAGAAAAGCAACGTTTCTTTATAGAGGGTTAGGGTTAGTTAGTTAGTTGGAAACAATCTGATCCTTTAAAGCTACTGGGTTCACTGGGCCTGAATCTGGGCTTTTCTCTACAGTCTAGGGCTTCATATAAAGTTAATCTTGAATTCTTCATTAGTCTGATTCCTACTACAAAAATTAGTAGTTGCTCTTCTTGAACTACTATGTATATGTAGTTACTTGTTACTTGCTGAAGTTGCGTCATTCAATTGGCACAGATTGAGAAGAGGAGGTTGTACTTGTGATTTATCATTGACGGTATTCATGCTTTGACATTTGGTGCACGACAAAAGCTGGAGTGGGCAACGTGTATGCTTTGTTTTGAGATTGAAATACCTTGCCAGGCACAAATGACAAAAATGAATTGGCTTTTACGGGTATTGTAAACTGTCAGTTACACCAACAGTGTGGTTGTTAGTTTGGCAGCTTCTAGCAACACTTGACAGAATTGCACACTTGTAGCCTTCTCTTCTCATCCAGTCTTCTCCCTGAATTATCTTCCTTTAAAATGCCCCACCCGTCCTCTTCTGCAATCCTCCCCCACAGAAATGTTTTCATAAACATGTTTCCCTTAGTGTCAACAGAACTTTCCAGGCTTTCCAGGCTGCAGCGTTCCAGATAAGTTGCAGGAGTGTAGTGGCACAAGCCGGGATCCATACAGCCTGTCCAAACATGTGATGTCAAATGTCTGGGTTAATTTACTCAGCATTGCTGCGACCAAACACATTTTTGTATCTTGGCCAATGTGCTGTCCTTATAGCGATTTGCTTCTCTGTTTTATCGTTTTGTTTTTGTGGTACACATGGAAAGAGCAAAGGGCTTGGTTGGTGCAAACTGAATTTGTTAGCCACAAACGCTAACTGCCATGAACATGCACCCATAAACGCGTACCTGCTTTCATAACATGTGCCTGCAGAGGTTCTAAAACATGCCTTCCTTCCCCCTCTTCAACCGCGCTTTCCAAGGACTCCGGGTCTGCATTCAATGCACGCAATTACTTAGCCACTGCCTCCCCCCAACTCCCTGGTGTGGTTCTTTAGGGTCGGGCGTTATGTCAGGCATAGGAGGCACCATCTTCTTCGCTGGAAAATGCTGCTGTCCCCCTCTCCTACCTCACTCCTCTTTACAGATTAAATTATCAGCTTTTATTGAGGCTGTCTGACGGTTCCTCAGAAGACCGGCCCTCACCCAAGCATAACACAGTGACGTTGCGAAAGAGTAATGGAAATGCTGGTCAGAGGAGATTTGCGGGGAGTTGGGAATAGGACCTTCAGCAGCGAAACAGCACTCTGGGGAGTGGAAAGAATGTGACAGCATCCTGCAAGCAACAGTGACTGCTGTATACTGTATACAGATGGCTACGTTACATCAGGGGAAAACTCTGAGGAGAGCTATGGAAATACACAGAAATAAGTTGTCAGTTCTCCTTGGTCTCCTTTTCTTTCCTCTGTCAGCTTCACACTGCAGGAGCAGGTTTAGGAATTGGGGCAATGAAGTGGTTAACCCCACAGCTGAGGCATCAAAAGGTGCTGGTGACACCAAACAAACATGCTGAATGTTTTCAGGGAAGTGTCAAAATGCCCCCCCCCCATAGGAAAACACTTCGAAGTAACAGCTTGACAAACAACACCCCCACCCGCCCAAAACCCTGAAGTATCCTATCCACTGCATTATCCAACCTCTCACCTTATTAGGTACTAAATGTTTCATTCATGCATGTAAATCTTCCTGGCTAACAGCAATCTGTTAAATTATTGTAATGTAAATGTAATTCCCTGAAGTAGATATCATGCTGTGGGTGTAAACTAGGGATATTAAACGTTAAAACAAGCAACTTAAATTAATATTAAAATGACTAGGTGGGAGACCACACTACAATGTAATATTTATTATTAGTATTTGCAAATATGTTAATCATACATGCTCTCTGAATTGTTTCTGCTTGTGGTTCTTCAAATATGTATAGGTCTGAATTATTCCTAGGTCAACCAAACATGATATATTGGAAGAAGAGTTTAGGAAACTAACTATTAGTTTGTTTTGGTCGCCATAGTGCTCAAAGCATGCCATTCCATTAGCAGCATTTCCTTTTGAATAATGTTTTGAAGCAATGGGCCCAATCAGATGCCAGAGACAAGAAACGTGTATAGAAACAACAAAATAATCTATTTAATTATCACTTTTGTAATGCATCAATATGAAATCAAAGTCCAAGGAGTAAATGTATCCCAAACACTGTATATTTATCTCAGATTTATGACTCTGCTTAACCATAGTCAGTTAGCTTGTGTCAAAGAGAGAGTTTTGATGATGAATTACGCTTGCAGGAAGTCTTTCCGGGGATGTAGTTTGCTTCTTCACTGTATTAGATGATTGGAAATTATATTAGCTAGACAATCTTTCCATTCCTTAATTAAGTAGATGAAGAGCTCTTACCAAGCATAATGAAGATGACTCCCTTCAGACGTTGGGGGTCGTAATTATAATGGCTGCTCTCCTGGACAGGAGTGGGTTCTGAATCAGTGGCCCTACTGAAGCCCTGGTTTGCCCAGCCATTGGACTAAACAATGGTCTTTCTGCCACAACCCAGCAATGGCTTCCAGTCTTACTTGGGAAATACCATTCTAAAACATCAGCTATGAGTCATTCTTGGCCTCTGTGATGAGAAGGATATAGGGATGTTAAAGTTACTTAATGGTAACCGTATGTAAATGTCAAGCATGTGGAGTCCAGTTAAAACAGTGACTGAGTACTTGAATCAGTGTGTCCAGGAAAGAGGGATTTGGAGTTTGGGGGGGGGGGGGGGCATTAGAGAAACGGGACACGGCTCAGGAAAGTGTCTTTCTGGATGCATGCTGCTGAGATGATGTCATTGCTGTGGCGAATATCTACTGAACCCTCTATAAATAATTGGTTGTCTGCTTCTTCTTTTTTTTTTTCCTGGAAAGTCTTACAACTGTTAGATAGTAAGCGCAGACTTGCCTGACATACATCCACACACAGACACAAATGTTTAGTGGAATGGCATGTGTTCCGACCTGCAGAAGTCAATAGATGCTTGTCCTTCAAAATACTTGACCTCTGGTATATTTTGCATCCGCAAAATATACCAGTGTAAAAATTTGTCCTAGAGGCGTGGATATAATAACCATTGTTTCCCTGCTAATGTGAGTCAGTGGCTCTGAAGGATCAGCAACAGGGTGTCTATCCTTTCTTTGAGGTAGCACCAGGAAAGACTCTGCTATTGGGCATTGAAAGTTCAAAGGAAACACGGCCTCACAAAGCAGGTCATCAAGTCCCAGCATTTAGAACCGAAGGCTTGATAATCTCCTAACCACCTGCTTTCAGTTCCCTTAAATCCCAGAGGTTTTTACCTCATCTCAGAAAACATGAGGTAAACACTGTCATTGTTGTGAACCCCCCATCAGACTGGGTTGTGAGAGGGGTTTTAGGTGGCATGTCTTTGGGAACACTGTGTGACTGTGTGTGAACAAAGAGGGAGGTTTTGAACCTGATATCCCCACCGTGTCAGGCAAACAGCAGTCCTTATTCACTCTCTTCCCTTCCTTCTCACCCCACCCAACATATCTTGAAATATATCTCTCTCTCTCTCTCTCAACCCCTCTCTCTCTCAACCCCTCTTTCTCTCAACCCCTCTTTCTCTCAACCCCTCTCTCTCTATCAACCCCTCCCTCTCTCAACCCCCCTCTCTCTCTCTCTCAACCTCCCTCTCTCTCTCTCTCAACCTCCCTCTCTCCCTCTCTCAACCTCCCTCTCTCTCTCTCTCTCAACCTCCCTCTCTCTCTCAACCTCTCTCTCTCTCTCTCTCTTAACCTCTGACCTCTGACCCTCAGCATGACCTTCTGCCCAGGAGGGACACTATTGACAGGGTGATGATTGACAGGGTCTTCATTTAGTGGGCTGTCCTTTCATCCTTTCGTCTTGATCGGTTTCACTATAATGAAGCAGTTGGCATTAGCCCCATCAGTTCATGCCCTCCAAAACATCAGAGATGGCTGGAGCTTCTTATACCTGCACACGACGAACCCACTAACCATTTTCCTCTCTCTGTCAGATGTGAAGAAGGACTGGTCGGACCACGCCCTTTGGTGGGAGAAGAAGAAGACTTGGCTGCTGAAGACGCACTGGACTCTGGACAAGTACGGCATCCAGGCAGACGCCCGGCTTCTCTTCACCCCTCAGCACAAGCTGCTCCGCCTGCAGCTGCCCAACATGAAGCACATGAAGGTCAAGGTCAACTTCTCTGACCGCGTCTTCAAGGCCGTCTCCGACATCTGCAAGACCTTCAGTAAGTCGCTGGCCACTGTCAACTCGTACTAACTGTAGTGTGCCCGTTGAACAAAAGTGCTCATCCTTCGTGGGGTCGTGCAAGCTCTTTCTGAATAACAGTGCAGTGTCTGTACAATCTTATTCTTCATGAGCTAAAGGCCAAAGTGGTTTTAGATGTGCAAAGATTTTGAATCTTTGTTTATAGGGGCTGTGTCCTTTGAGGAGAACTGGGCATAACTGTGTAAATCCTGTTAGATCAACTATGTTGACAAAACACACCCTAATGACATTCAGAGATGGTTATTGTCTCTCTCTCACTCACACACACACACACACACACACCAACATGTCTCAATTTAGCCCTCAAGGCCCTGCCCCCAAATGGGCACTGTAAAGTCAGACACTCATCCCATCCATATCTTCCTCTGGTCCTTCCCTATAGTCCCATCAGATAGAGTTCACAGGTCAAACACCGGAGCTGAATGAATCTGTCCGTGTCATATGTATCTTTATGTAATGTACATGTCATTTTCAGCGCCTTTCACGGAACACCGCAACTGTAGCTAGCCTTTTTGTACAAAATAACCATCCGGCATTTTCAAGGACACCAGTCTTGTGTTTAGAAGAACCAACTCCGGAGTTATGGCTGCTCTGCTGTTTTTGTTGGCTCCTCTAGGTAACACTTTTTTTTTTTATAAAGGTATAAAAAGACCCACTATGACCGTCTATGAATGTGTTTTCTCTGAAATGAGAAAGTACGAATAACATATTTGTGGTGTATAAATAAAATGGATTGCTGAATGACTGTTGTTATTCAGAAATGAGTGACTACCTTAATTAACAGGTCTAGTAGCGTCTTAATTTTGCCCAATTTTCTTTTGAAATAATCAACCTTTTCTATAATAAATCTGTTTTGGTTTCTGGACTTTGTTTAACTTGGCACATGCCAACGAGCCCTACTATGTCCTCCTCATTATTAACTAAACTTTTCCCGGTTGCCTTTTAGGCCGTTTATGTTTTTGGTCGTAGGGTTCATACAGTGGCCTCTTCTGTTCTGGAGCTATTTCGTTTTTCATTATCTGGATGGTGTTCAGTTGGACAATTTCCTGTTAGTGACTGGCCAAGCTGCACAGCATTGGGAATGAGACGTGGAATCGCTGGGTCAGGAAGAGAAGACTGTAGGCCCTGTCCAACTGGCCCATATTACAGACAGACTGAAAGGGAGGTAGGCAATATGAGGGTGGGAGGAAGGGAGATGGATACTCCACAGCTGTGCAAAACGCCAACCGTTCATATGAACTCTCTCGCTCTTTCACTTTCATCACAATGATTGATTTGGAGGGGATATTTTCTTGGGTCAGCCAGTAGCTGTGTCCTGGCGCTCCAAGTTGACTCCCCCAGTAGAAAGGAGTTATGTCTTTTCATCGTTTTCTCCTCCCTCTCTTTTTCCCATCACAAACAAAAAGAGTAAACCCAGTTGGCTCGTTCCATTTGAGTCTCCCCGGACTCACCCCCTCCCTTTCCCCTACTCTCCTACCAGATGTATGACAAACTGGTGTCTTAGTGAATCGAGGGGGTTTAGAGGGGGTTTAGAGGAGGGGATCAGTCTTAATAATTACCTAAGTGCTTCTATTCTCCTGTATTCACAGCAGCTGTTTAGATCCCAGTGTGCCCTGTCCACAGGCACCCAAAACCAGTCCGCTCAGGTTTGGATGGAGCTGTGCGCCCCACAACATCATTTACATTTTTGCCATTAGTAGACACTTACCCAGAGGGAATTGGGTGACGTGGGTCAAGCTAGTGGACTGTGGCAATTGACACAGTTCAGTGGTTTCCTCGCTGTGGGTGGGGCTCCCTGCTTGTGTAGACAATCTGAAATGCAACAATCCAGACCTGAGATAAGTGCCTGGGTTCTTACCTGCGCTGTTCTAGAGTGTGAACCTGCAGGAGCGCCTCTATTTGTGGAGAACCACCAGGTGCTCTCCAGGGTCATGGCCGTTTCTGGCACTCTGAGGTGGCATTGTGACCAAATGAGACTTTGGCCTGCTCAAAGAGGAAGAGGACCACTGTCTGAGCTGGGTTGAGGCTCTTCCTGTAGTAAAACCACACAATTGCACTTATATACGCGAAATAGAATTTATTAGCCATGTTTGTCATTAAAGAAGAGATATTATTTGGGTTTTGACACCAATGATGAAATATCATGTTTAACTTTCATACTTGAAGCCATTGTAGTAATTGTTATAGCCCAACAGTAGGACTACACCGCACAGCCCAACAGTAGGACTACACCGCACAGCCCAGCAGTAGGACTAAAACCTACAGGACTGACTTCAGCCAGATGTTTTGAAACTGATCCCTTGACGACAATATACTGTAGATGTCAACAGTGACATGTTGGGGCATTGTTCCTTAACACCCTGACCACCACTGCCATGTTTTCTTTCCTTCTCTCACTACAAAGCCTAAACGCTGACCAGTTGTCAGCCTGCAGCTCCTTTCACCTCACAGAATACAGGGTGAGATCTTGAGCTCAGGAAGAAAAAAAACTCTGCCTGTCTGTGTCAAAGGGAAACCTAATATGGCCGCCAAACAGGAGTAGAGGGAAGCGGACCGCTGTAGCTTACTGTAGTGTGGGTTTTGACTGGTAGATGAATGTTTGATTGATATGAGAGGGATTCTGTTTAGCCATTTCCTGTCCTGACCGTGCAGACTAAAGGTCTGGATGCAGTCTGTCTAGTTTAGGCCAAACTGTGTTTAGCCTGTTGTATGGTCCTGACTCACAGCTGGCACAAGCTCCTACTTTCATCCAATGTTGACAGCCAGGAGATTCTCTGTGTACCCTGACTTGGCAGCCTGAGGAAGACTAGCCTCTAGCAGGTCTGACCAATACAATGTCCTGTTAGTGCTGATGTCAGTCATGTTGCAGCACTTAGCCGTTCCGCTCAGTGCTGGCGGGCCTAGTTTATAAGACTTTGGTGCTTAGTGTCTGAAACTTTCCTGTGTGAATTGGACCATGGATATAT
The DNA here is from genome assembly GCA_016801125.1 of Novumbra hubbsi. Classification (NCBI taxonomy): domain Eukaryota; kingdom Metazoa; phylum Chordata; class Actinopteri; order Esociformes; family Umbridae; genus Novumbra; species Novumbra hubbsi. The sequence continues at coordinate 38,658 of JACXGK010000923.1, forward strand.
AGATCTATGGGGAGGGATATCATAATGCTAGTTACAATATTAACAGGGTCTAAGTTGCTTATTACAAGAATGTAAACTATTCTTCTTTTATGTTGATGTGATCGCTACAGGCCTACTGCAGAGCAGGAATTCAGACAGTCCGTCTCTGGTTGTGAGCCAGGATTATGTCAAATTATATAGGTTATTCTTATTTTATGGGCAACATGTTTTCTATTGAACGTCAACTACTTGTAAGGCTTTGCAGACATTCTCTGGTACCCCATCCTGCGTGGCACTGTGTAACCAACTCGTTGCCCTTTAGCAACAGATCTAGGATCTGCCTAAATAACTACCCTAATGGAGTCATTTGTATGGTTTCCACCATTTCCAACTTTGCAATAAAATGCTAATTAATTACTTAAAAATCATACAATGTGATTTTCTGGATTTTTGTTTTAAATTCCGTCTCTCACAGTTGAAGTGTACCTATAATAAAAATGACAGACCTCTACAAGCTTTGTAAGTAGGAAAACCTGCAAAATCGGCAGTGTATCAAATACTTGTTCTCCCCACTGTATGTGGCCACTTCTCACTACCTGATCTCCCCTACCATCATTTAACCGCTAAGAAGGGCTCTGTTTGTTCTTAGGCTCATCTCTAGGTGCTTTGGTCAGAAATGGTAACCTAAATGTTTGATTTGGGATATCTGAAGTTGCATGAGGATTTAAGTCTGTGTAGATAACCACTGTTTTGGTCCAACTCCAATTCACTAGCTTGTTCAGTCACCTGTCTATGCCCAGTAGTGCTAAAGCAAGGCAGCCTACCTGTACAACGATGGCTGTATAAGGGCACGTGGCTTGTGCTGCAAGAGAGACTGAGAAAATTAGCTAGGGCGGGAGAGAGGGAGTGGATGAGTGACGGGGAGCAAGCTACCATCTGGTAGTTCTTAAAACCGCTGGAATGCTTTTTGCTTTAGTAACAAACTAAACAAGCAATTTTCGCCAAGCCTCTCTGTCTCTCCCCTACACACACATCGTCCTCCCTAGCTATGGAAATTAAGGAGGCAGAGTTGTACAGCATGAGAGAACACTGGTGAAAATAGGCTATCAAGCCTGACTAAAAGGAAGCATTTTATTAAAATGGCTAAGTCACAACCACCCAATTCTTCAATGATCATAGAAGCACAGCAAACAGCCAGCCCACAATTAAACCCATGTGTGGTTGAGATGCAATTCTGTAGTGTGTGTAACTAAGTGATCCTTCCCTGATCTACCCAGTCAACATAGAGAGGGGAGGAGTTCAGTGTTGTACTAATGTATTGTAGTGTGGCAGATTTGTTCTTTAGTATACTAATATGACAGTACTGTAGTATGGCTGTTGTGTGATAGTAGGGTTGTATATATTGATGGTCGTGTATAGTAGTAATGTGGTAGGAGTGTTGTGTTGGGATTAGGGAGGAGAGTTAGGTATTAAGGCCTGATACCTCTCTGGTCTAGCCATCATATCAGGTCTGCCGAATGTATCAGTGTTTTTCAGAGGAGTCTTTACCCAGAGCTCACAGCCTAGTTCTATTCCATCTATAGAATACGCGCGCGCACACACACACACACACACACACACGAAGTGTCATTATTTAGTTCTGAAGCTGAGTCGTGTTAGATCAAACATCTAGTCCATATCCGTGTGCGTTGAAGCAACCACACAGCCGTCCTTGTGTCAGAGGGCTAGGGCCTGCTACGCTCCACAAAAATGGGATTATCAATTTTCCACCCCTCATGTGCACAGCTGTTTATGATTGTCTCCTTTGTTTTTCTCTCTCACTCTCTCTATTTTCACGTCTGTCACACTGTCTTCTGGTTGGGTTGGCCTACCCTCTATTCAAGTTGTTTGTCAGCTTTGCGTGGACTGGTTTATGTGAGGCCCTTAACTGCTGTCTGTAAATGAGAACAATAATGATCTCAAAGATTTAGGGTTCTTGGTTGAGAGGACTTAAGAACAAGGATGTTTTGTTTTCCTTCTTAAAGCTAAACTCTTTAAAACCCTCTTCACTAGTTCTCTCTTGCACATCACACTATCTTCCTCTCAGCAGTTGTTGCAGGGTTTCGTTAGAGATAGTGCTACCCAGTTTTGCATATTTGGTAACAACCCCTTGATGCTGTCTCTGTCCCGCCTCTCTCTTTGTCTCTTCCCCTGTCTATGTCCCCTTCTCACAATCTATTTCTTTCCTTTTCCCCTTCTACCACTCTCCCTCTAGACATCCGTCACCCTGAGGAGGCATCTCTACTGCGTAAGCCCCGCGACCCCAAGAAGAAGAAAAAAAAGCTGGAGGAGGCTGAGGAGGAGACTCTGGAGCTGGATGGGCCACTGCTCACCCCTGGATCAGGTAGGTTCCTGCACATACTGAACTCCGACTCAGTCCCCCTCTAGTTGGACTACCCTAAACCCAATCTCCAGGAGGTAGGGTAGTTGTGGCTCTGAATAAAATAAAACTGCCATTTTGAAAGCTGCACCCTCCTCCTTCCTTTACGTTTCCTAAATAGTCGTATATTACTTTGTTCCGTTGTCAGAAATAAAATATCAACCATCCTGTCTATTATCTGTCTTTGAATTTTCGCAGCTTTTGTTACTGAAACATCAGCTACTTGTTTATGCTCTTTCATCAAATTTATTACGCTAAATAATTATTCCTGAAATGAAATACATTGATTTGTTTTTGAACATAATGGAAACAATATCCTGAACACATCAGCGAACGTATTACACATTACTGGTTTTTAAAAGGAGAAATAAGATATTAAACATATTATAATGGTCTAATTCCGCAAGCCTCTGATGCTGTGTGCTGACTGGTCCAGAAAGATAACGATTGAACATACGATATTGATTCATGTGTGAATGCGTGGGTTATAACAGCCCACATCAATACAATGGACAATTGACTTTCATATTTTCATATAGGCGACTGTGATCATTCTTTTAGATTAGTTTACACAAATAGCCATGACATCTATGGATAAATGTGTGATAACCCTGGATAAAAGGTCAATAAGCTTTGGTTTAATAGCTGCAATAAACTCAGACACACATATGCATGTGATTGAAGTGTAATGATGATGAGGTTAGAAAGTATGTATATATATAATCTGAACTCTGTGAGCAAGTCAAACACAACTCAGACACAATTTACAGCGTTTTGATCACAATGGCATAACGAATCAAACGAATGGACCCCTGACAGGATTACTGATGCTGCAAGATTTAAATGTGATGGAGTAAGATGGACGATTAAAAAAGATATATTTCTCTTTATCAACGTGTCTGATTGAGCGGTTTTGTCTTGAAGAGTAGGCTGTTTTGCCTTATACCCAATCTTTCCTGAACAATGCAGGAAGCTACCTATCCTTAGATCTATCAATTGTATTTATATGAATAGGCTGTTGCCTATGTGTTATCAATCTTTAGGCCTATGTATGGCAATTCATGTGTATGTTTCTTGATCTTCCCAAACTGGTTGATAGTGTCTCAAATTTTACCTTATACAAACAAAATTCTAATGGATTCATTTTTAAATAATTTGAGTTGTCATTTTAAATTTGTACTTTTGTAGGGCCTAATAATGTATTACAAATACTGTAACCCGTGTTCTTAGAAACATCGCCTTTTTGTATGATGAGACCTTCAAACAAACAAATTCAGTAATTACTTATTTTGTAGACTATTCTATATAGTTCACAACTCAGTAGATAAACTGATGTAGCTGGATGGGGATGCTGTGGTGGGGAATGTGTATCCTAGGGAGTATTCATATGCTAATGATGCCAAATGGCGGTAGGGTCTGGTGGTTACCGTATTTTTTGCACTATAGGGCGCAATAGATTATAAGGCGCACTGTCAATGAATGGTCTATTCTCGATCTTCTTTCATATATAAAGCGCACCGGACTATAAGGCGCATTAAGCTAAATAAACTGTCAGATAAGTCAGTCAGTCAAACTTTATTAAACGCGTTTACAATAACATTAATAAAACATTTTTTACACGGATTATGCACGTTTGTCGTTTTTTTAGAAAATGTAAGGCTTTTAAGTGCGCCCTATAGTGCAAAAAATACGGTACGAGGGGTCTGAAAGTCCTGGCGGTTCTAGTGTTAATATTTCCTTACATCTACTTTGGCCTAAAACGATTAATTCTGTTATCAATTCCACTTTCGTCATATCCGTGATCGAATCACAACTTCCTAATAACACTTTAATATCTGTTTCTGCTGTCTCCAGTGTCTCTATCTACATATCTATCTGTAAAGTTTAAAGAAACTTTTGAGGCAAAACCTTAAGACTTCTGTTTGATTTACTCAAATAAGAATGTGTGAGTTTAAGACGCAGGGGTATGATTTGTACACTCTGGTCTCTTTTACTCCTTGGCCGGCGGAGAGAGCAAATGATTTGGATTCCTTACATGGTTGGTCACTGCCATTTTAGACCCATACCAGGCTGTAGAAGCCACGCTAGATGAGCCCCTCCTCCGATTCCTCCTCATCCTGCCTGCTTGCCCAGTCTGTGAATTAGCTACAGCGATGTGAGGAGAGAGGAGGAACACTTGGGGGCCTTGCTAATGCTAAGGCGGTGTGAATGGGTCTTATTGTCCTAAAGACCAAACCCTGTTTTGCCCTATAGCTACTTGGCCTCTAATCCCACGCATACATACCAGGGCTTCATGCACACAAATCTGTGGGGGCATGAAGCACTTTAATGAAACACAGAAGCTTCTTTATGAAATATGCTTCTGCGTCTCAGCTAAAATCTGGGAAAAGATATAGGGAATCTTTGGTGTCTGAAGCGAATTTCATAAAATTACTGCACATGGGCAATAAGTGTTTTATTTCGTCATCAGAAAATAATCAATATACTCCATTGCTACATCATATAAACTAATTTACAAGTAGTTTCAAGAAACCGAACAACACAGTCTACTAACTAACCACAGCCTCCATGGCCCAACCCGCTAAAAGATTATTCATTAGGAATGAATTGCGCAGATCAGCACAACTTAAAATTAACTGACAAATGCAGACACTACCTAGCAGTATACTACAACAGTTCCATATCCACCTAAAAAATGTTTAATCTGCCTCCTTTCAAGGCATTTTACATTTCGTCTGAAAGTTCTGTATTTGTTACATAGAAGTTTCTGGAGGATGTGGTTATGCTATCTATTTCTTGTCTTTAAACTAGTGAGTGAACAAGAGTGTTAGTATGAGAATGAATGGGAGAGTGGACTGCTGACTCTGGGCACTCTTTCCATTGTTATGACAATTGTATGTTTTTGGGGGGCGTGCAGAGAGAGAGAGAGAGACTGAGGCAATACACAAACCCAGACAGGTTGGCACACAAAGCCTCTAACTTACACCTGTTACAATTTTAAAGCATTCTTTCCCCACAACCCAGTCCATTTTACCGTCCTCAGAGAAGGGATCTTGTGACAACTTTAACTCTTACCCTACACACTCTAGACAACAGGAATCTGGGGGAGGGGTCAATGCTGAAGTCAAGATGAGTTGGCCAGATTTTAGTTCAGACATCAGATGTTCCAAATGGCTTGTGTCACTGGGAAGTCCCAGACCATCCACCCACATTGCATCCAGAGAAACATTGATTTTGTCACTATGGAAAAGACCACATTACTGACCGTAAAACACATGACTCATTGCTAGAGCTATGAGCTAGGTGTGCCCCTTCAGTGTTGCTGCAGTCTACTACTTCTCTCTGACAAGCATCCCTACAGGTTTACCAAGATGGAACATTTTCTAGGACTGCATTTACCCGAGTTATTATTCCAGGTCATTCCAAGCCACACCATGCCTGGCTTTTCAATTACAAATTACATTGGATGTTGATGAATGGGAGGATAAATGGCAACTGGCGAGGGTTTGTCATGTCATGGTTATTATTTCCAAATAATGGATGGGGCAAAGTGACTCATCTACTCCTTAACTGGTTAGGTTGGAACCCTGGCATTGCCCTTCCCTGGTTTTCATTAGGTTTTTAAAAAAGACCTTTCATATTCCCCCATTTCCTCTTCATCTTTCCTTAATATCCCTTTAATCTGTCCTTTTTTCCCTTTCATCTTGTTCTCTACTTTCCTTCGCTCCCTGTTTCTCTCTTGTTCTCTTTTTCCACTCCAGCCTCGGAGATCATTTACATCGGGCCGGTTAAAGGTAAGCTTTCCTGGCCTTCTGTTCTCCCACTCTCTGCCGCGCTTCCTCTCCCCTTTCTTACCCCCTCCCCCTTGCCTTACCCCCTCAGCTGGAGTGATTGTTTGGTCACGTGCTGAGGCTGTATCCTTAGGAACACGTCTGCAGCCCTTGTCACCTGACCGAGCGCATCAGCTGGCTTGGGTCATGCATCAGGCTCCGCTCTGACTCCATAACTATACTCACTTGCTTTGTGGGGAGAAAAAAATATTGCTTTGAACACTATGCATTTGTTTTCTTGGAAAGCACAGCTGTTCACATTTTGCTCAACAGGTATCCTAAAGAATATATGACATGGAAAATAATAGGCTAATGTCTAAATATGACACATTCATATAATTTCAAGTGGACCACTAAGACCATCCAAAAACATATAGAAGCTTCTTGTCGAAACTGAGACTTCTTGTGAAAACCGCTTCTGGTTTACATCTATTACATTTTAGTCATTTAGCAGATGCTGTAATCCAAAGTGTTTTACATTAAGTGCAGACATTTTAAGAAAGCTAGTTTCTTAAAACTGCCTAGTAAGTTAATTCTATTGAATGAGTTATCGGCACTAGTAAGTGCTGGAAAAAAGTATATTCAAATAATCAACATAAGAAATTTACAAAAGACAGCAGAGGCTGAGGAAGTTAAAGGTGACAAAGCTCAGGGTGGGTTCAGTAAAAGAGGATCAGGGATTAAGACCTGTTCATGTAGTCAGTGTACTCAATGGAATTATCCCACTGAAAGTCAACGTCTGGGAATAAACACAGGGGCCGGACTTTCTTTTTCCTAAGGGAGGGGGGTCCTGTTATTAGTTTCTAGATGTTTAGGATTCCTCTTGCGACCAGATGGGAGAGCAGCACTCTTGCTGACCTGCCGGTCTTCCCTGCATTCAACTAGACAACCTTAACATAGCCGCCTAGAAACAATCCCTGGTCATTAGGGGATGTTGCGATGTGACCTGGCCGATGTTCTCATGACCTCTACTGTAACGCAAACACACAGGTCATTTCCTGTTGTCTAATATTTAAGCCTACATTATTTTTCAGGCCAGTGTGGTTGACAAGGGCAGCCAACAGGAAATATCAGTTAACTTTTATTTTCTAGATTTTTTTTATAATGGCCTAAATCTGAATAAAAGCCTCTATTTGTACACACAGACACACAAACACTCCTTCACTCAAGGGAGAGACCTTTATCGCTCCTGTTTTTATGAAATGGAACATCAGTAAACCAGAGCAATATGCTAGCTTTTAGTTAGCGTGCTGCCTGACTCGGTGTGTACCCCATCTGCATTACTCCACACCTTCCTTCCGTTCATGCTGTCTCTTTTTTGCGGTGAAGACTTCAGGTTGACCACGTCCGTGTGCATCATCTGCATGCCAGCATTGTAATTCCCCCATAGCCTGGCGTACTGACTGCCAATCGGATGGATTGTGCGTGGTCTTTAAGCACGGCTTCACGTCTGTAGAGCAATCTTCTCTTGTTTATTTTTGCGTGGACAGTAATGTGTGTGATTTTGCAGGGGCCTGTAATGTGAGTGTGTTTTTGTCATGGTCTGGTGTTTCGCAGGTGTCACATCTAAGAATGCTGTGGTGGAGTTCCCTATTCTAGATTGGATTGATTCCATTTCAGTTCAGGAAATGAAACAAATATCCCATGTTTGTAAAAATCAGAATCTTTCTTTTTAGTTAATTGAAATTTTGCTCCCGAATTGAAATGGAATTGAGGCTGATGTCCCTCTGTCTACTGATGGGTCCTGATCATGTTTTGTGTGATTTGCAGGTAGCATCTACTCCAGTCCAGGGCTATACAGTAAGACCATGACCCCTACCTATGACTCCAGAGACGGCAGCCCCCTGTCTCCAACTACCGCCTGGTTTGGGGACAGCCCTCTGTCTGAGGGCAATCCCAGCATCCTTGCTGTCAGCCAGCCAATCACCTCACCTGACATCCTGGCCAAGCTCTATAAGCCCCAGTCCCTCCTGGATAAGGCCAAGATTAACCAGGGGTGAGTCGCCACTATTACTGTGAATGTCTGTCAATGGGCACCCCCTTTTAAACACTGGTTTCACAACTGGAACGGAGCGTTTCAGGCAAAAATGTAGAAGGAAGAATCAATCAGTGCCAGTATTCCCAAGTTCAGTGCCAGTTTTCCATTTCATCACTCTAATCCATCTGTAATATTCTGAATGTGGAACCTTCTCTGAGGTGAAAGTCTCTCTGTTCGCTTTCTGATTCTTTTTTTCTGTTTATTTCCCTGTGTATCTGTAAAGGTGGCTGGACTCATCAAGGTCTCTGATGGAGCAGGATGTCAAGGAGAATGAGGTGCTCCTCCTGCGGTTTAAATACCACAGCTTCTTTGACCTCAACCCCAAGGTAGAGTACACGGATCGGTTGTTCCATCAGATAAAGCTTGAAGGTTTCTCCAAAGAAATATTGTCTCTGATTTGCTTAACAAAGTATACCACATTAAAAACATGCCCACACACCCTCCAAATCTTTCAGAATCTGCTGATGACAGATTCATCAGCAGATGATATTGTCTTAGCTGGTCTGAGTGCTGGGTTTGACTATACTATGTTTCAGTTAAGAGACCCGTTTTGTGCCTGGGTTATGGATGCGTGTTTTCCTCCATGCAGTACGATGCCATCCGCGTCAACCAGCTCTTTGAACAGGCCAAGTGGGCCATTCTGCTGGAGGAAATAGAATGCACAGAGGAGGAGATGATGATGTTTGCCGCACTGCAGGTAAGCCTTCAGTCTCTGTGTTTCTTTGTTCCTGGGTCGTGCAATTAGACAGGATTGCTATTCAATCTATGTTGTATCTATGCGCTTAGCGGCTGTCAATCAGAACACTGCAAAACAGCATTAAATGGGCGTGTTGCTTTGGGGAAAGACTAGGATGTGGTGGCCGGCTGTTTTGGTCTGCTGCAGTACACAGACATGGCCCTTTTAACACTAATTGTTCATAGTGCTGTATGACTGAGCAGGGCAACTGCCATGAAATCAAATAATCCTGTCAGTTGCCACCCCTAACATTAAAAGTGGTGAGAATCTAAGATTCCTTAATGACACTGTAGCCTTTTAAATATTGCTTGCTGCCACAGTTCTCCTTGGCACTGGGATGACAAGAAATATGTCATAAATTGTGTAATTCATTAAGGAATAGTTAAGAGCCGGGATGTCGGGTGATTTGGGGGGTGTTGTCATCCCACCCCCTGTATTTCCATGGGTTGCCCCCGTGCATGTGGTGGCCCTGCTATTTTCGACCGTCGTAAAGCCTCAGAGACACGACTCTGGGACGCCACCTTGTCCTCACCCTACACGGGTAATTATAGAGTAACAACGGCTACTGGACTCACCTTACCACCGCCCCCATCGGTCGGACCACCCACTCATCCACATTCCGCCATATCCCCACTTACACTGAAAGGTGTTACCATGTCACACTCTAAAGCTGACACTGGTGTGTATTAATACCCCACTGGTGGTTGATTTTGTTTATCTTATACCCCCGCCCTGAGGAAAGGCTAAAGATGCTTGTCTGCATTGTGTTTTGTCAGTGTGGACAAGTATAGCGGTTTTCCAGCGTAGCAAACTAGCCTGTATTTAGAGTCCTGGCCAGAGGGTAGGACATAAAGATCCAGGGGACACTTTCTGGAAATAAGCCTTCCTTTTCTATCCCCCTGTCTCTCACTCTGATATTGTCTCTCTCACTCGCTTTCCCTCTAGACAGCTGTTAATTCATTTATTCAGGGTTACTATTAGGAAAGGCTGGGTTGACAGAATAAATACAGTTTGTCAACAAGTTGTATTTAGTGTTGGTGAGTCAGGGGCTTAGTGCCACCAATGCAAGCTATGGTGAGACTGACACTGTTGATCTACACATCAAATACTATATCAGACGGTCTGGTAACTAAGCTGTTCTAGATGCCAAAGGTCTAGATAGAAATGTTTTGGCTTCTAGCATGCTCATGCATTGCTTTTCCAAACTGTTGACTTGCCTTTTGTTTTCGGAGGGAAAACATTGCCATTATTTCATAAAATTTTACCCATTGGTCAGACATAATGGTTTATACGTTATATATTATTATATTTTTCAGCTAATTTCCTGCAATTTATGCCATGTCTTGTGTGTTTTCATATGAGTGACTTAACAAACTCAATGAGGCCCTCTTTGAGGTTGAGGCCCCTGGCCATCATTATTAAGATTGAGATGGAAGGTTAGCATAATTCTAACCTACCTATCATACTAATATGGCCAGTAATTAAGTTACTTGGCAGTTCTGACAAGTTAGAAATAGCACTAAAGTCCATTGTTGAAAGTTTCAGATAACAAATGCTCATGCACTACCAAATTAAAACCATATGTAATTAATTTTACTTTTACAATTCTCAATAGAGATGAATTGAAAGCCTTGTTAGGGTGGGGCCGTATTCATATGTCCTCCCATCCTAATGGCATCCTAACCTTCAACTTCCTGGTATTTACGTCATTACTGGCAAATATTCTGCTGTTAGCTAATAGTGCTAACAAACACAAACTAACAAAAGAATTGTGGACGGGCAACGTTTGCAAGACTGTTTTAAGTGGGATGTGTGATGGGAGTGTGATGCTGAAAGCAATAGGTAGTCTATTCAACTGTTTTACTTTCATTCATTTGCAGACAATCAAACTTATATTTTCAATGTGTTTACCAAAAAAGGTCAACGTCTTGACCAGTCGTCAGCATTGTCTGGCAAACACGTGTATAAAAGGGAGATTTTGTACAAAATCAGCAGGGGATAAAAAAATACATGTGCCCACTGACAAAGAAATTATCAGTCTATCATTTTAATGGTAGGTTTATTTGAACAGTGGGAGACGGAATAACAACAAAACAATCCTGAAAAATACATTTCAAATAGGTTTTCACTGTTATTATTGGTTGATACAGATTCTTTTTTTATTTTACAATACATAAATTCATTATTGTCTGTGAAGGCTTTGTTTCAGTATTTTATTTTTATGGTGTGTAGAGCTGGTAATTACAGAAACATTTTATAGACTTTTTTCTTTTTTTACTAAAATAATAAGACTTTATATTAACCAACCATTTTTACGTGGCATTTGCTTCACCAACCCAATGAAACCCCAAAGTTAGTTTTTGTCTCTTCATTCTAACAGTGTACAAAGAAACAGAGCCGATTTTACAGTTTTCTTTTTTTTTCCTTTTTACTTTAATAGTATCCATTTGATCATGTGGTGTTGGCACATGACATTCACGTGTTCCAACATGTAGCAGTAGCCTGATACGATCCACATGACTAACGGTACAGGGAGAGGACTCTGGGCAAGGGAGGTATAGGGATAGGCAACTAGATTATGCAAGCGTACGGTCTGGGGCCTGAGAAGAACTCTAATAACTGTGACAAATGTGTTGTACAATGCAAATAAATCACAACTTATCCCAAAGTTATGTCATGCCTCAATTCTGTTGTTGATTACAGGGTATCAGACTGTAAGATAAACTGTCTTCTCTCTCACAGTACCACATCAACAAGCTGTCCATCATGTCGTCTGACAACCACATGAACAACAGTGAGAACGAGGTAGACGAGGTAGACGCTGCCCTATCAGACCTGGAGATCACCCTGGAGGGAGGGAAAACCTCCAATACACTGGTACCAAAACTCACTGTCCTATATAGATTGTTGCCCACACGACATCACTTCCTGCCCGGCAAACAAAAAAAAATTTCCACAGATAAACAAAACATCAAACTAGCGAAAAATCCACTTCAAAGCTTAATAGTGATGGTGATCCGATTTAAACAGGTCTGCTGGGTAATAATCAGCAACAAGGACAAAGTTGGATTGTTTAGGCCTTGCGGTAACACCAGCAGAAATTTACTCATCGCTGAATATGTAGTGACATGACACAATTTTCAACAGTGGAGTTGTCCTGCATTTTAGGAAGCATATCAGCAAAATACCAATCATCTTGATAGGGGAAGCATACACTGCTTGACAGAAAGACATTTACACTGACATCAATAAAGCTTACAATGTTATGGAAAGAGAGCTCAGATAATCCTTAGATGGCATTGTATATGTTTGAGTCACCACATGACATGAGAATAAAGAGGGTTTTATGTGCCATAGCACTCCTACCCTATCCAGCACACACTGGTTTAGAGGCTTTTTCATCTAGGCAATATTGTGCTTCACCCAAAAAATAACCTTGTTGACAGACAAACATTTTGAAAGGCTTCTATTAATGAGGTACAACCGATTCATTGGTAGGCCTGGTGAGGAATGGAAAGTGGCTTTATTACTCATCATCATGTGTGATGAAATTATTATTTTTCGAACCCTGAACCTTGTTCCAAAGATATAACTGTAAGAAAAATACCTGCATTTAGTTTTGGGAAATGTGTTTCAGTCCAAGAGGTGGTAAACATTTGATTTAAGATAAATGTATTCACCCATGTATTTCTTTTGAAATAAGAAGCCTACAAACAATTTTGGGTCTGTATTCATCTGCATTTTCTTTTGCAGTCAAACGATTATGATAAGTAATTGGAAAAGTAATGTAATAAGTAGTATTTTACTTTGTTCTGAAATCACTACTCTTACTAAACATTACTAAGCAATAAGTAATATGCTACTTTTTTGAAGTAACTTCCCTAACACTGCTAGTACTTAAACATTTTAGTATTGCTCTTTACCATTAAGCACTGTTGATGAACTTTACTGTACTTAACCTCTCTTCTACCTGATATTGTAATTGGGAATCACACGGGGCCATTGTTGACTGTGCTTGCTCCAACAAACCGATGTTTATACAGCTTATCTGAGGAAGTAGAAGCTTGATTACTTACAGTAACTATTTATTTATTCAGCAATGCTGAGCGATTATATTTCTAAGATAGAAAGTCAAACCAGAGGTCAATGGAAATGCTCTGATTTATAAACCTGTTTTTGTCCATCAATAATAACCGTTCAACAGCACTAAACATGTCAGTTTCTTTCGGTCTCTCAGGGAGATATCACGTCCATTCCTGAACTGGCAGATTACGTCAAAGTCTTCAAGTAAGTTAAACAGCTTCACTAGCAGTGGGCATTGTCTTTAATCATCCTTAAACCTGCACTGATGTGCTTAAATAATGTGTTGTCCATGGTATGTTACATTAAATAGTAGAAAACAGAAAACATGGTTTGGTTTCAAACTGGAAGGCTGTTGTCTGTTTATTATCCAACTAGGCTAGGCAAACGTGTGATGTAGCATAATGGATGTTGTATGGGTAATCCCTCAAATATTGCTACCAATGGCCCACAAGATCGTATATGATTAATCAAAGCAGTCAGTAACTGCTCTGATAATTCACTTTCAGTAAATGACAATGCCAAAATTATCAACATGGCTTTAGTTTTAAATATTGTTTTAACTATGTTCACAATTCCAAATGTAGCAATGCACAGATGTGTACATATAGTGTATGTTTTTTCTTGATGTTTGCTCATCTGGGGTTGGCTTTGGTTTTGGGTTTTGTGATTCAAGCCCTGTAAACCTACTTTCATTTATTCTCCCTCTTGACTTTCCCTTTGTCCCTCTCTGTTATGTTTCCAGGCCTAAAAAACTGACTCTGAAAGGATACAAGCAGTACTGGTGCACGTTCAAGGACATCACCATTTCATGCTACAAGAGCAAAGAGGAGGCTCATGGGACACCATCCCTCCAAATGAACTTAAGAGGTAAGGAGACACACTAAAGAATGCAACAATGCCTTTTATGGTGTGTGTGTGAGAGAGAAATCCCGGTGGTATGAGAGATGATTTTGACCCCTCTCATCCCCTTCCACTGTGAACTGTTCTGCATCTTTGTAGGTTGTGAGGTGACACCAGACGTCAACATCTCCGGTCAGAAATTTATCATCAAGTTGCTAATCCCGGTGGCCGACGGCATGAATGAGATCTGGCTGCGCTGTGATGCTGTGAGTGTGGCTTTTTGGTTTTCTCTAGCTACTTGGATCTGTCACCGTCAGATAATACATTTATTCATGTTGGGACATTTTAAAATAAGCGTTTGCAGATTTCCATCAATAGATGTAGGTGAAAATGAATATTGTACTTATTACAGTGTAAAGCACTCACACACCTGTGAATGCTCTAGATACTGTATTCAATGAAAAGCATTTGCTGTGATTTCACTGTCAAGTAACCCCCACCATCCACTGTCCTCTTTTCTCCCAGGAGAAGCAGTACGCCCACTGGATGGCTGCTTGCCGTCTGGCCTCTAAGGGGAAGACCATGGCAGACAGTTCCTATAACCTCGAGGTCCAGAACATTCTGTCTTTCCTAAAGATGCAGCACATGAACCCCGACCCCCAGTTCATCGCCGAGCCCGCAGTCACCAACGACATCAATTCGGAGTGCCTGGTTTCACCGCGCTACTTGAAAAAGTACAAGAACAAGCAGGTAACTTGACAAGCGGATGTGCGGAGATGGGATCCCGTTTGTAGATTGGCCCAGCATTAAAGGTGCGTGCCGGGGAACGTCATGGCCGCAGAAAGCTACCTGGGCTTTATAACATTCTGATGCATTGATGTGAGTCAGCTGAAGGATATCCTTGGTCCTCCAGAGAGGCAGGACAGGTAGTGAGAGGTGGGAGAGGTTTGGGAGGTGGTGGGGGATGCTAAGTTTTGGGGGAGGTTTTGTTTACCTCGCTGATGCTTTCCAGCTGGGTTGTCCTGCTAAGGAATGCGACCTCCCTTGCCCCTCACACGTTCCGACTTCAGGGGTAACCTAGGACACCGGAAATGGTACAAAGCATTGTAAAATTGAAGATAACTGCCAGAATATGACCTTTCTCCGCTAGCTTTATTTTCTCTGCTTCTTTTCGTAAACTTCCAAACGGTGACGATCGAAAGAAGCTTCTTGACTGGAGAGATGTTCTCTTTGTTAATTTCATTTCAGTTTATGTCTTAGCAGACCTGGGTTGAAGTAGAAATGGGGAAACTAATATATTTTTTGAAGACTGAGCGACACCTGCAGTGATGAAGTGTTGTCTGTCTCACTGTGAACTTGGAAAAGGCCATGGGCGTAACCAGCTGATGTTTCTGAGTGGGAGTGGCCTTTCCTCGCTTACACACACACACAAACGTCTGTGTGTGATTAACAGAGGACTCTGTAGGAGTCTGGATTTGTAACGTATCCATGGCTACGAACTAAAATGTATCTGGATTGTCTGAGTGGAAAAAAGCATTGGAAAGACCACTATGTTAGTAAGAATGGAGGACTGGAGAGTTCACCTAACAGGAAATGTATATCCAGGGTGAACATCCTAAAAACAGTTATTACCGTGTCTACTAGATCATACTGGAATGGTGTTTTGTCCTAAAAGAAAGAGAAGAGAAAGATACTTGTTGATGTCTTTTATTACAGGAAGAGTGCGTGTGTGTTTCTGTAATGAGTGGCTGTAAGGGAATCTCTATCTAAGATGTAATTCTCATATTATTACCCCTCTTTGCTTATCTACTCTGGGGCTGTTTATCTGTTTGGGGCTGTGGTCTTAACATGAGGCTGCGAGAGTATCCCTAAGGCTGAAGTACATTAGAGAGCAACATGTGCTTGTTGTGAGAGAGTTTGTTCTGTAGTTTGTTACAATGTGTTTTTGTTTGCTTGTGTATGCTTGGTTTTGTTGCATGTGGGTGTATGTTAAAGAGGCGAACTTCAGGAAATGAGTACTGTCTGGGAATGTAGAGCGGGAAGTTTCAGTCAGTTAGTCATGCACTCCTAATCCTCAGTCATCATGGTTGTATCCGCAGGGGGGCACGTTTCGTGGAATAAAACATTCTGTGGGCAATAGTTATGTTAAATGACATGAGTGGCCCATTTTCATTATTTATTGTTTTCGATTGGACAAAACGTCATCACATTTTTACCAGCCAGCTCAGCGGGAAGCATATTTTAGTCTAAACATGTGGATGCTCACATTCAACAAGAATGCTCAAACAAGCTAGCAAGCATATTAGGTATTGCTTTTTAGTTATTTCTAGGTATTGACAATGTAGGCCGTGTTTCTGTGTCTTGTGTGTGCAGCATTGCACTTTGTTCATTTGAGTGTTTGTGGCCTTTCAGTTTAAACAAGTCAGGCCATTCTCCTCTCATTAACTAGATGTTTCCACCCACAGAACTGCTGCCCACTGGATGTATTTTGTGGAGATCAGCTGTTTCTGAGATGCTGGAACCACCACTTCTGGCACTAACAATCATGTCACAGTCGCTTAGATCTCAAGTCTTTCCCGTTATATGTTTGGTTTGCGACCTCTATATATATATATATATATATATATATAAGTGGCTGGTCAGTGTCGGTTTGGTCAGCTCAGCCGGCGCGTGGTTTTATTTTATTGAAACAGTGTGGCGTGATAACGGAGTTGTCATAAGTTTCCAGCTAACCTTTGCATGTTTTAGTATGTTGGGGGCATAAAGGGATGTCCATACACTATTCACTATACTAAATTAGCTGCTTGTATCTAATAAAACACTTAAAACAGGTCACCCAGGACTTTCATGAAATAATAGCTACTGTATAACGTCAATCAATCATATCAGTTTGTATAGTGTCCTACTGTATATTTCAACACCGCTTGGCCCGACTGTGTGCATATTCTGTATCGGCCGCTGCATTCTCTTCCTGCGGACCTTCGAACCCTCGCTTGTTCATTTAACCTGTTCTAATTTGAATTATGCTACTTTGTTTTTGGCGCTAGATCTCTGCTTGTTGGTCTTGTTCTCACTTGCTTGTTCTTTCTTTCTGTTTTCGGACTGCCTCTCTTCCCTCCTTTTGCACTCTCCTTCCACCCCCGCCTCCCTCCCTCTCCAGCCAGGCTATATCAGGGACCTGGTAAGTGGAGTTGCCTTCGTGTTTGGGTTGATTTACCAGAGTGCTAGCTTTTTAACATGTCGTCAATAGCTACTGTGTGACCATTAACCTCAGGATTGAAGCAATTATTCAGTCAAGAGATGAATACTGTGTTTCGTTCAGTCCATGATTCCCCTCATTCTCATTTAACTACTAACGGGATAAATGGGCTAGTTTGTGTCCTTAAGATCCAGGTCAGCATCTGTCTGTTCATCTCACTGACACACCATGGGTTTGGGGCTGTTTGGTTCTGAACACAACTTTCAGGCTATGAAAAAGCACATACACCTGGGTGGGGAGGCGCTTCACGGGCCATTACATTAGACAAGCGGTCTCCAACCCTGGTCCTGGAGAGCTACTGTCCTGGTTGTTTTCACTCAAACCCCATGATATGCAACCTCATTCAGTAATTAACTGTCTAATAATTAGAGCCTGATGTGCTAAATTAAGGCTCGGATGAAAACCACCAGGACAGTAGCTCTCCAGCAGCAGGGTTGGAGACCCCTGTGTTAGAACGACCTCCAGAAACAGTTACATGTCTCAAATGTTTGTTTAATTTTAGTTAAGCACAGAGTGTTGGTGCGTTTTATTGGGAATGTGGTTTTTTGAAGGACTTTCACCGTGTGTTCATCAGATTTCGGCCCGGATCCTGGAGGCCCACCAGAATGTGGCCCAGATGAGTCTAATTGAGGCCAAGATGCGCTTTATCCAGGCGTGGCAGTCCCTGCCGGAGTTCGGCATCACACACTTCCTGGCCAAGTAAGTCCACCTATCTTCTCTTATGCCTCTTCATATATTCCTTTTTCTCATCCCAATGTGCGAAGGTTATGTTTGCCTGTTTAACTGTATAACATCCAATTTGTCTGTTTAGGCTTCTTTTTTTATGGCTAAAAGATTTATTTTCTTGGCTCAGATTTATTTTCTTGGCTAACAGAAATGTTTGTATTGTCAGATTGCAAAAATGCATGGTAAATATTCATTAAACATACCATTACTCTTCCTAAGGCGAGGAATTTATTTTCAATTATTTATCACTTCCAGATTTCAGGGTGGAAAGAGGGAGGAGCTGATCGGAATCACCTACAACCGTCTGATCCGGATGGACGCCAGCACCGGAGATGCAATTAAGACCTGGAGGTTTGCCAACATGAAGCAGTGGAATGTCAACTGGGAGATCAAGATGGTATGGATTTCAGCATTTCAACCCGAATAAAAGCCTTATTACAGAAAATCTATTCAATGATGGTGGTGGTCCAGTGCCGAAAACAAGAGGTTAATCGATCATCAGCGAAAGAGAAACAGATTCTGTGTATTGCTATATTAATGGTTGGAATTTTTTATTCTTGCAGATATTTTCAGAAAACAGTATATATATCAACACCCTCTACTTTGTAGTGCTGGGAATTGCTAGGAACTTTACAGTATGATATGTTTCCAATACTTAATCCCATTCAGTCTTATTATCCCTTAAGTACTTCAGTACTGGTTTGTATTGGGAATCAATGTTCCAAATATTACTGATTATATATCAGCTGCAAAGGGACAAGAGAAAGCCAAAAGGAAAATATTTTGACCAGTAATTAATAAAATTGCTTTTGAACTTCAGTCAGTGTTGTTTTAAGCTTTTCTTCTCTCTACCTTATGTAAATTAATCAGCTTGACAAAATCAGCTGATCTGAATATGTTGTTCACTTAGTGTACCTAAAAAAGACTCTTGCAAATATAAATGTAAAAGCAAAAAGAAAATGCTTTTCCTCAAATGGTTCTCTTTGTCACCTTAAAAGTCATTGGCGGAGAATGCAGTATGTCCCTTCCCTCTTGTACAGGAATGGGTTTTGAGAAGGAAAGATGTAAGTGATTAAATATTGAAAAAAATAATTGTCACTGAAATGTATGCATGCAAAATGGCAGTACATCCGATTATTTGAAAAACAAGTAGATGGTACCCAGCGTATTTTTAGATTATGACATTGTCAAAGGCAATTAATAGGCCTTTAAATCACTGGTTTCTGAGCAAGAGAGAAGAAAATAGCCTTGACAAGACTGCCCTCTGGTGCCCGGGTACTGAGGCATTGCAATACGCTGGTCATTTCTTGGGGTTCTTTAGCGAGCATTCATCGGCTACTGCTTTTTCTCAAAATGTGTTGTGACACATCTCTTGCTACAAGAGAATTGTTGATTGTTTGATGGAATCAAACAGAGAAAACAGACATTTAAAATGGGCCTCAGATTCTGCCTCTTTGATCCTTTCATTTTAAACAAGCACTGGGTGCACTCCGAGTCAGATCCACTCGGGGATTCTGTACAAAGGATTTTGAAAAAGGGATTTCTAAATTGTGTAGTGCACAACCAACTTGAGACGTTAACACAGCCTCACAGCTGCTATCAGTGTGTGATGAGGAACATCTAGCTACTAGCTCCCAAAAGTACATAACAATAATCCGCGTTTTTGTGCTCTTGAAATTTACAACTTGTTGTAAAACAGATGGTCTAACTCATGTAAAGACTTATTGATCTCTTTTGCACAATTTATTGAAAGACAAATGTAGCCTACTAATAATGTAAACATAATTGTCCTGGTTCAGGAAGATTTGTTGATAAGTTTTATCAAAGTAATGTCATGTAAATAGAGAAGTAATGTCATGTATTATTTCAAGCATCTAAATAACGTTTTTGTTTTAGAGATAAGGGACAGATAATGTTACAGTCCAGAAATGAGAAATGTATCATCCAAGGGTATGCTGTTGCATTTGTACCTCTCCCTCTAAATAACATAAAAGTATTTAATAATGGCAAATAAGAAAAATCACAGATCCAAAAAACGAAGGACTGTGAACACGTTTTATTTGTGACATCTCTAAAACCCGATTCTGTGCCCCCAGGTGACGGTAGAGTTTGCAGACGAGCCCAGTCTGGCCTTCATCTGTGCGGAGGTGGACTGTAAGGTGGTACATGAGTTTATCGGAGGCTACATCTTCCTGTCCACGCGCGCCAAGGACCAGAACGAATCTCTGGACGAGGAGATGTTCTACAAGCTTACCAGCGGATGGGTCTGAGTCTGACTACCTGTCCTCCCTATGTCGGAGGGGGTCAAGATAGGAGGGAAGGGTGGTGGTTAGATCTGATTGGTATATTTTATTTGTTATATATTGTCTGTGGTTTTATTTTCGGAACTGTGCTAAATTGCACCGCACCATGGTTGCCCGCTACCGCTGTAGTTGTTATGAAGCTGACAGCCTTTTGTTTTTGGTTGCATTAATGCTGACGAAGGTATTTGTAAACACTAATTTTCTGCGCAATATGTGAGCTCTGAACTCTAAACCTTGCCTGTGGCTCTTCACGTTATTTACAGGAGGTTGGCTGTTTTTTCACTTGGCCCCCTCCACTCCCACTCTGATGCACTGGGGACATCGGTTTTTCTCATGCAACGGTCCCAAGGCTTTGTCCACAAGTCACACGTTGACCCCTACTCTCCACAGACTCTTTCTTTATCTTATTTCCTCCTCACTCGGCTACGACTCCCAGAAGGAACCGATAACATTGACCCATTCAGCCACGGCGTGATCTTAATCTACCCGGATCACGAAATCATGTATCCATGCTAATGAAGTATAGAATTATTTATTTGATGTGTTTAAGTTTTTCTTAAATGTGGTGCTCTTCAGAGTTTTGTGTTCTGTCTTACATGCTACTCCTATGATTCGATACGCTGTAGTCTGATGTATGTAGTGTTGCCACACTCTCGCTTATTGTACATCCATGTATTGTCTTCTGTAGGTGGAACCACAGGCAGTAGTAGTTATCAAAGTAAGAATATGTGCAAAACAGTGATTTGACAGGAAGTGGGATGAGGTCATTTCCTTCCTTTGGTAAGGAAAGGCAGAGGAAACCAGAGCTCATGGAGAGAAATCTCTCCGCTTAATGAAGGATTTTCACTACGATTGAACGAGTAACATATAAAGTCACATGTAGCACTTCTCCAGTAAAAGTATGATCCCTTTATGAATAAGCTGTAGTAGTTAACTTGGTGCCTTTTTTCCTTGATGTTGTGTAATTCTTTTCTGAACTTCTGGTGATAGTGTCCTCTACTCTGTGTTCAGAAGCTCTGTTGTAATCTGTGTAGAAAAACACCACACAAACACGTTTTGTTGGAGAGTTTAAACAAGCTTCATGTCTATATGGACAAATTCCCCCAGGAAGAATGTCATAACAACACGGTCTGAAGAGAAAATTAGCTCAACCAGAATGAATGTCATGTAGTTTCTTAGCTCAATAACTGCCTAGTTGCTATATGTACTTTTGTTAAGACGAAACATGTCAGTGTGGTTCATGGACATCTAGTAGGGGATACACTGTTCAACAAAGAATTCTAACGGGAGGCAGTTACTGAAAATGACAATTTGAATGTTTTCATGGAAGGTGTGGCCAGGAAGGATTATCGTTCACGTTGGGTTGCCAGGTATCCACAGCATGTAGGAAGGCCTCAGCTCTGCCTTGTGGCTCTCGTCATTGCATCGTGCATGTGTAGTGCAGCTGGAGGGATGCTACTGATAGAAACTATGTTTCGGAGTGCTGCCTACTCTGATACGTTATTGCCATTCTTTATCTTGCACCATATAGTATTATAAAAATTTACCTTTTTTATTATTATTACGCACCAGCAATAGCTCACTGAGTTCGAAGAACGGATTATGCAAATTCAGTTTATTTTGTCCTACGTATGAAGTAACATTGAATGAAGTATTCGTTTTTTGTAACTAATGTAAAAACAAAAAAACAGGTTTTATAGAATTGTACAGTTGTTCTTTTGTTGCTGTTTTTTCGTGTCTTTTTTTTGGAAGTGTATTTCTTCCAGGAAAGAGGGGGGAAAGCCATCTGACAACATTGTGTAATGTAAAGTTATGTGGCTGGCAGTGTTACTGTATGGTCTTATTACGTTTTTTTGGTGAAGATATGAATATATATATGAAACGATAACACTAGTCTCAAACTCCAGGTTGGCAGGAATTAGTTGATGATATTTCTCACACTACATATTATTATTATTATTAATAATATTACTGAAACATTTAATGAAAGGGCTTTTCAATTTACTTTTACTTGTCTTATAAGCTCACTTACATTGGTATTTTTTTTATTTGGCACTGAGTGTTACTCTTTAGTTTTGTAAACCTCCAGCAAATACAGTATCTCTCCGTATATGTATATGTGTATATACATATATATATATGTGTGTGTATGTATAGGGAGAGAGATAATATTGAATTATAGAATAATATTTGTTTTCATAAAGGAGATCCTTTTTAGTGAGGTAGACCCTGGAGTTTGAGACAAAGAGGCATAAATTAACTGAAGTAAAAGAACAGCAAGCTTAACTATTTTTTTTTCTCCTGCGATGTATTTTGTTTGCCTCCAATGTCCAGAGCAGCAGTGCATGTCCTGCTGTTTTTAGACTGTAAAAAATGCATTTATTTTAAAAAATAAAAATAATTTTTATTTAAGGAAGTTTGAGTAAATATATTATATTCTGACAGGTTATCACACCGTTGATGCTGATATAAACAGAACCACTCAAAACATCTTGCAGCCAATGAGAAACACCTCTTCTTATGCCAGACAGAGAGGGAAATGTATTACTTAGCGCTCCGCCCTATGTGTTTTTTTTTTTTTAACTTTCTCAAGCTAATCCAAGTCAGCCAGCAAGGAGAGTGGATGAAAATGTGCTTGTATTAAATGAAACCACTGTATTTTTGGGTTCCACATCTTGCCTGAAAGGCTTTATCACCGCTGATGACATTCCTTCTTATTGAGTCAGTGATCACCATTTATAGAGACTACAGAAACCATCCAGAATACACAGATGTTACTGTAGTTCATTGAGTATAGAAACAAATTCAGAATATTCAGTGATGCTACTGTATTTTATAGAGTATAGAAACGCATCCAGAATACCCACTAATGCTACTTTATCTCATTCAGTACAGAAACGCATATAGAAAACTCACCAATGCAACAGTGTTATTGAGAAATGGAGTGATTCTTGCCTGTGTACACCAGAGGGCAGTACATAACCACTGAGAGCTCAATAAGTATTCAGGTGACAGAGATGAGTTCTGCAGCTAATCTATTGTCCGCGCCATGATTATATGCGTGTGGTATGTGATTCATAGCCTTTTTGTGCAAAGAACTCATCTAAATCATTGAGGTGTAGCAAAGTTATTGTGAAGCATAGTCCTGTCATGTTCAAGGCATTACTGTAACATCTGAGCATGTAGTATAATGGCATTATTGGTTGCCTTCTTGGGTTAGTTACGTTCAGTATTTATCTATGTGAATTAAGCTAACAGCTTGTCCACAGGTATCCACCTTCCAATGCTGTGATCAGAGGTTGTATGTGGTATTGCTGGTGCAGTTCTGGGAACAATGACATCTACAGGGACTTCCTCTCCCAAGATTTGTCAGAATGAATGAATCTAGGGACTAAACAAGACATTCTTCTTCAGTTACGTATTGGCCTCTTCTGTCCCCAGATTCTCTTTGATAGTTTCTTCCCCAGGGAGAATATTGCCATTGTGTGTAACCTTAAAAATTAAATTGGGAAGTGGCTGTCACTCCCTCTAGGCAGAGTTTACACAACCTGCCCACTTTGGATCTTTCACCATTAATTGTTGAAAATATCAGCATTGATTTCTCCATTTCCAAGATAATCGATCCTCCTGACTGTTGTGGAACATCAAGAAGCTGGTTAAATGTCATGGTTATAGACATGGTACATGGTACATGACAAAAGATTGCTCTCATTTGCTCGCGTCTCAGGTTTTGAGGAATCTTGCAATTGGCATGCTGTTGGAATGAATGTCCTCTAGAGCTGTTGCCAGGTAATTTAACGTAAATCCTTCTATGAACAAGTGTTGCTCACCTGAGTCGATGATGTTTGGGGCACTGACCTTATTTAAGAACATGTAAATCAAGTCAGGAGAGTTTGCCTGACCCAAGGGGATTGTGGGAAGTTGCTGAGACATTCCACTGAATAAGATTGCCTTGAGAATTTGGCCTAAATCACGTGCAAAAACATCCATATTAACACTAATCCACTGGGAATGGTAGCCAAGATGGTAATCTAAATGAATGATGTAACCTGTTTGGGAGAAGATTGCTGTAGTGGAAGAGTTGTCACTTTTGCCCTGTTCATTTCTATAGTCAAAATAGCAAAATTTACTTCCAAGAGAAATCTTAATTTGCGTATTGACAAATAACATCTGTTCAACACCATCAATTGCACATTCATTATCCATTTCTAGGTAGCTATTGATTGCATAACTTACTCATCAGATACAGATACATACTGTATCAACAACCCTACCATGAAGCCATTAAAATGGCAACACTGAAATTGTCGTCTGTTGAACCCTGGGATCCGGATCCTAGCAGCTGTGTCCACATGAGCCCCCTGCAGTATGGATATGACTGTGATACTCTGACTACAATTACAAACCATATAGAACTTACGTAAAATACATTTATATCTTCCCTTCCTTATAATACCCAGCGGCTGTCTGGCTATTGGTCAGCTAAAATTGTTAGCCAGCTGACAGTTTTCTGACAACAAAACAATAAAGGGGCCTGGTCTGTGCAGGTAAATGCCTGCTGGAGATATGGGTAGACAACATATTATATATGAAACATTTCTTCAGATGTCATGACTGCAGAGGAAAAGCCATGCTACCAACTGCACTATAGCCTATAGATAGTACATTCTTTTAAGGATCTCATCCATCTCACACCATTCAATTGTGTTATTGGATTGGTTCTTCATTAGTAGAGTGCATAGTGCAGATGGTCAGGTTGTCCAATATTTTGACCAAAGAATAAAACAACATTAAGTGGATAAAATCACTTTCTACTACTACTCATCTGTGGCAAATACGTACTCTAAATTCAAAACTCATATATTTTGTTATAAAGGGTTAAAGCAGGGGTGTCAAACCGGATCCACGGAGGGCCGAGTGTCTGCAGGTTTTCGCTCTCACCTTGTACTTGATTGATTAATTAGGTCACTAATTGGTTAGGTTCTACCCTCACCTGGTTGTTTAGGTCTGAACTGGGGAAAAAACGAAAACCTGCAGACACACGGCCCTCCGTGGAACCGGTTTGACACCCCTGGGTTAAAGCCTTAATGCTTCCACCCCCCAAAACAAGGGAGAAACACAGAGCCTAACAGAAGACTTTCCCCTGTCCTTGAGAAGCTGCATGCTGCCCTCACAGATAAATTAAAGATGGCTATTGCCGGGCTTAACTAAAATAGAGGCCTTCATTACTACATCTAACTCCCCTAGCCATCTAATCACTGACCTCGAAGGTACGGCTGAATACATTTCATCTTGAGCATTGGAATAGAAAGTGTGCTAATCTGTGTAGACTGCATAATGGAATTTCAATGTGGTTTATCCGATATGGTTGACAATATCATTAAATTAAAACGGACAGTCTGCACATTAACCTTAAATATTAATTATAATATATCTTTCTCACAGTGACGGAATGCTGAGTAACAAAAAAAAGATATGTTTCCAATTTGACATGGATTGTATGATATTTTGCTATATACCGCACACATTCTTGATTTCACAAACAGACCAGATATACATTAAATCATGAAAACATGTTTTTATTGCTGATCAATTTGCTTTCACCAAATTGATGGATGTTTCATGTTTGTCTTTCCGGGTTGATTTACCCCTTAACGTGGAAGTAAATCTAGTTAACCTAGGTAATACAGTAGAGGAAAGAATTTTGTACATTTGCCCACTGACAAAGAAATTATCAGTCTATAATTATATGTATGTTTTGTACGTTTGCCCACTGAAAAAGAAAATATAAGTCTATAATTTTAATGGTAGGTCTATTTGAACAGTGAGAGACAGAATAACAACAACAAAAAACAGAAAAAGGCATTTCAAATAAGTTATTCATTGATTTGCATTTTACTTAGTGAAATAAGTATTGACCCCTATGCAAAACATGACTTAGTACTTGGTGGCAAAACCATTGTTGGCAATCACAGAGGTCAGACGTTTCTTGTAGTTGGCCACCAGTTTTGCACTCATCTCAGGAGGGATTTTGTCCCACTCCTCTTTGCAGATCCTCTCCAAGTCATTAAGGTTTCGAGGCAATTCAAACATTCAGCTCCCTCCACAGATGTTTTATGGGATTAAGGTTTGGAGACTGGCTAGGCCGCTCCACGACCTTAATGTGCTTCTTCTGGAGCAAATCTTTTGTTGCCTTGGCCGTGTGTTTTGGGTCATTGTCATGCTAGAATACCCATCCACAACCCATTTTCAATGCCCTGGCTGAGGGAAGGAGGTTCTCACCCAAGATTTGACAGTACATGGCCCAATCCATCGTCCCTTTGAAGCGGTGAAGTTGTCCTGTCCCCTTAGCAGAAAAACACCCACAAAGCATAATGTTTCCGCCTCCATGTTTGACGGTGGGGATGGTGTTCTTGGGGTCATAGGCAGCATTCTTCCTCCTCCAAACACGACGCTTGATTTTGGTCTCATTTGACCAAAACACTTTCAACCAGTTCTCCTCTAAATCATTCAGATGTTCATTGGCAAACATCAGACAGGCCTGTACATGTTCTTTCTTGAGCAGGGGGACCTTGCGGGGCTACAGGATTTCAGTCCATCACGTCATAGTGTGTTACTGATTGTTTTTTGGTGACTATGGTCCCAGCTGGCTTTAGATCATTGACAAGATCCTCCAGTGTAGTTCTGGTCTGATTGCTCACCGTTCTCATAATCATTGAAACTCCACGAGGTGAGATCTTGCATGGAGCCCCAGACAGAGGGAGGTTGACAGTTATTTTTGTTCCTCAGTCGTAGTCCTCTGGTTGTAGAGTCACGTTGGCTGAATAACTGTAATATTCAGGCTTGCTGTTACTTCACGAATTGTAACGATTGTGGTGAGTACGTGGAAGCAATAGCAAGGACCACAGGTTAGTGCAAAAGGTTTGTATTTACTTCTATAAAATATACTGCAGAAACTGGTTAATTAGACAAACACACCACCCGGGAAAAAATAACAAAACATAGTACATGGGTCTGCTCTAGACCTCGCTCTTAACATATAACAATAAATAACACCCAACCGTACTGTGCCTAAATACCACCCCACATTAACCCAAACGTGAAACAGGTGCATGAATGCCCAGTCCGTGTCCTCTTCGGAAGTCGCAAAACCCCAAGTTCAATACGACGGTGAGTCCGAGTGCCGAACGCCCGGTATGGCATCCTGGCTCGGTGTCACAGAGCCCCCCTCTCCAGGCGCGGCTCCCGCAGCACCACATCGACGACCCAGAGGATGACCCCTTGGACCAGGAGCAGGCCGGTCCGGTCGGCGGCGGTGGAAGTCGGCGACGAGGGTACGGTCAGGAATGTCCCCCCGCCGTCTCCCATGACTGCTCCTCCGGCCCGTACCCCTCACAATCCACCAGATATTGCAAGTGACCTCTCCTCGTCCTGTCGACAAAGATGCCAAGGGGCCAGCGCAGGTTGATACCCCAACACACATTGAAAAGGGGTCAGATGAGTCGATGAATGGCGTAGCGAATTCTGTCAATCAATAACATTTATTTATAAAGCCCTTTTTACATCAGCAGTTGTCACAAAGTGCTTTTACAAAAACACCCAGCCTAAAACCCCAGTGAGCACGCAACAACAGGATTGAAGCACGGTGGCTAGGAAAAACTCCCTATGGGGGCCGGATTTTAGGAAGAAACCTAGAGAGGAACCAGGCTCAACCCTGAAACCTTCGTGCAACCCTGAGACACAGGTAGGTCGGTAACAAAGTCAATAGATGAGACCACGGTCACTGAGGTATAGGCAGGGGTTGCAATTTGCCATAGGGTAAATGGCATGGTGTTTTACTGAGAGCACATACTGCACAGGACTGCATGTAGTCCCTTACCTGTCGGGGGAGATGCGGCCACCAGTATTTGGGCAAAGGTTTCAATGGTGCGGTCAATACCGGGATGCCCCGTTACAAACAATCAGCCGATCTCGGATCTCAGGAGGCACGTATGTGCGACCGACGGGACAGGCGGCAGGCGTGGACTGTGCAGCCTGCGCTCTCCGGATGTCTTCGTCCACTTCCCACCAGACAGGAGCGACGATCCAGGCAGGGGAAAGAATAGCGGCGTCTTCTCCCTCTCCTTGTCTCCATGCATCTGCGACAGGGCATCAGCCTTTGTATTCTTGGTTCCGGGCCGGTGGGAAGGTGAACTCGAATACTCCAGATTCTTGTGATCCATCAGAACAATAAACAGGTGTCGAGCTCCTTCCAGCCCTGGCGCCAGTGCCCGAGAGCCTTCCGTACGGCCAGCAGCTCGCGATCCCCCACGTCATAATTGCGTTCTGCGGGACAGAGCTTATAGGAGTAGAAGGCACAAGGAAACAACTTAGGGGGTGACCTTGTTGATGGGATAATACTGCACCTATGCCAGTTTCCGAGGCGTCGACTTCCACCTCGAAGGGCAGCTCCGCGTCCTGATGCCTCAGAATAGGAGCGGAGGTGAACAGTGCTTTAAGCCAATGGAACGCCCTCTGCCTCGGGGGACCAACACAGCCTGCCGATACCGCCCTTCAACAAAGAGGTGAGAGGTGCTGTGACACAACTGAAGTTACGGATAAACCGCCTATAGTAATTTGCAAAACCCAGAAAACTCAGTAGAGCCTTGGTGGTAGGTGGAACGGGCCATGCTTGGACTGCCTCAATCTTCTCCATGTTCATGGATGTCCAACATTCGAAAGCAATGCTAAGCTCGAATGTACAAATGGTAGCGACAATATGGAATTCAATTTATGGGTGACACCTTATTCTAAACATAACTCTAAATCTTATTCTAAACCCTAATCTCTAAGAACTTGAATATCAACACAAGATAAAGTGTAACTAAAAGATGACATGGTTAACGAAAGGGAAGAGAATCAACTAAATTAGAGAAATAAGTAGACGTGCCAGTGGTCAGATACTCTCAGCCTCTATAGAAGAAGAAGAAGAAGAAAAAAAAAAAAACATGTAGCTGAAGAGAGAACAGCTAGAGCAGGGGTGGGCAACCTATGGCACGCAAGGCTGTTCCATCCGGCCAGGATAAAATTGTTAGGGTTAGGGGGAAATAAAAAACAACCATTCTTATACTTCAAAGTCAGAATTTAAATATTTACACAATATCAGGGATCTACTGTACTGGTATGTTTCAACTTTTGCCCTTTACTGGCCTGCAAATCGTTCATGATTAACAAATTACAAAAACAAATGTGGCCTTCCATTTAATTTCAAAATCCCAATGTGGCCCCCAAACTACAATGTTTTCCCTCCCCTGAGCTAGAATATCTGTGTGTTATTTGGTAATCCATGTCTTAATCAGGACCAAAAGGTCTTGATTTAAAGCCTGGAAACTTGAAAAACATCTGAACTCGAGATTTGCTCAAAGAACTGCACGAGTTGTATGGCCATTTTCAAAGAGTTACAGCTGTGGGGTGGGGAGAATCTTGAAAGGAGAGGAAGGCTGTGGATGTTTATTTACAAATGTGGGACCTAGGACCTGGGGGGAAAAAACTTGATTAAAGCATGAAGTGTCGGTCTGATGTACAAAAGCTGCTTCTTTGGCCCTTGATTTAGCTACAGGGAACAACATTAGAAGCAAATTCTAATGCAGACAAGTTTTTCCGGATGCCACAAACAATCAGAAAAGGGATCAATCAGAGAAAATGACAGTCCTCTGCATTCCAACCCCTGTACCTTTTGCAGAATATCAGTCTGTCCCTGATGTTTTTCTTGGAGAGAAGTGGCTTCTTTGCTGCCCTTCTTGACACCAGGCCATCCTCCAAATTCTTTGCGTCACTGTGCATGCAGATGCACTCACACCTGGAAGCTCTGCACTGCACCACATGTAAATGAACACAAGATTCGTCCGAGGTAGATTCGTCCGAGGTTGGGGGTGCTTGGTGACCTGGGCACACACCACTCCAGTATCAAGGCAAAGGGCCTGAATACTTATATAAATTATATTTATGTTTTTCATTTTTAATTGGCACAAATATATGAAACATTTTCTGCTTTTCAATTAAGTGTAAATTCAGTCTATAACACAAAATATTGTGAATAAGGTAAAGTGGTCTGAATACTTTTTAAAGACACTGTATGTACAGGTTTACATTTAAGGATCATCCATTGACATAGATTAATGTGGCAGCTAAACTTTAACTAACAAAATGTGTGCTTAATGGTGGATTTAGTCAAGTGATGAAGTTATGACAAAGACTAGTCTTGCTGAAAATCAGGAAATCAGAGGCTGATTCCCCTACTAAAACAATCCTATACTATGGATATCCAGTAAGGAAAATCTTGTCGAAATTACAGAAATGGTTCCTATAAACATCCTATCAACAACTATAAAAAGGATCCGAAGCGACTGGTTCCTAATAAAATTTTGAAATAATGGTCTAACCATAACAGAAAAACCTAATGAACTGTTTTATTCGGAGGAGTAAAACCTGCCTACAGCAGGTCAAAACAGGAAGTAAGACCTGCCTAGAGCAGTAAAAGCAGGTAGTAAATCCTGTCTACATCAGGTACTGTAAAAGGAATTGTACACTACTCATAAAACTGTGTTGTGTTTTACTGGAACTCAAGCCCAATTCATCCATTCTTAAGAGCGTTTTATTGAAAGCTCTTAAGAAAAATGGTGGAGAGCCTTTTGGTACATAGGTTATGCATGTCCTCCCTGTCGTTAGTCTAGATAATAAAAGCGTCCTAAACTGAAAGTCTCTAAGGAATCTGCAGTAGGTAGTCATTCATGTCAAACCTTATTTTGTGTGGAATTTAATACACTTTCAGCACAGCACATAGAAGCACTTCTAGGCAATACAAATGAAAAATAATCTTGAAAGTACGTAGATGCATCATGAAAAGTGGATGCCATTGATAATGTTTCAGGTTAGTTATCAAGCTTCGTAAGTATATAGGTTAGCCATTGTAACATTCTATGTCGAACAACTACTATCCTTATGGAAAACATTTGTTTACTATTTATTTCTGATGAGATTCTAGTTTCCATTTACGTAGCGCTTATACTCCACGTGATCTGGGGTTCGGGAAACTTGCTGAGATCTGGCTATATGCTGCTGCTTTTTCGTTGAGACAGCAGTTGCGGCGCGCGAGTAGCCTAGCTTTGCGAAAGATTGGGATTTTTTTTATACCACTGTTGTTGTAATTAGGATAATAATAAGTCAAAAATGAAATGCTGCCATTTAATATAATTAGATAACAGGAACGACTGGGCAAGTTAAAGTTCATGGACTCGTGGTATTAACATATGCTGAGGATTTGACACTTTAGCCACACGTGAAACAGTAGCCACAGGAGAATTGGTGAGTTACTGTTGTATTTACATTTCTAATAGCTTGTTTTTTCCCCTGGGATATGAACTGTACATGCACATTTCAAGTTCAAATTGTGTGATAATAAGGCATACGTGTTTGTTTTACTTTCGCTCAACTATTGAGTTTTGAGCGCGGAGTCCTTGTTTGTGCGTGGACATTATTAGTTAAAGGCTGCGTTAGTCGCTGTTTCCACAATGCACATTGTACAAAATCCAGCAAAAATAACGCCATGGAACTCGCTACTGTTCAAGGCTACCCATTAGTATACAGACAATTCCAACTGTAAAAACGTCAATTCAATAGATTAAGGATATTTAAGACGAAGATTTAACTCTTCACATCTTTCAAATCTAGATATTATGGTTAGTAATATATCATAACTTTTCGAAGCTTGCACATTAACCACATATAAATGAACACAACCGTAAGTAAAAAAATCTAATGTGCATATAACAGCAACACAGGAAAAGTAATATGCATGTTAAGAACAATACAACCATATGTAAACAAATGTGCATGCATTTGCATTCAAATAACGACCTAAAAACAAATCCAAGGAACAGCACTGATTGTAGTCCCGTTTGCTCCATCATATGGAAATAAGGTGCTGTTGGCTTAACATCCTGTATATTTGCATCTTGTGTACTTGAGATTATAATGTTAAAATATCAGGTATTTATTCAGTTTTAATTTACGTTGCATTCAGTAGTATTCACAAGTCTTTATAGCAGGGTGCAGGCAGTCAGGGCGACCAGTTTACATACTCGTGTCATTGGCCTTTATGTTGTTATTTTGAACTGTCCGTGCTAGGACTAGGGTTTTCCGAGTGGTTTATTATCTCTTGAACTTCATATCAAACCCCTTGAGACTAGCACGCAATATAACTGAAGAGAAATACATTTTGGACTTTGGAGATGGCGTGTCGATATTCATCTTAGCAAGATTTGATTGTTGAAAGCAACAAATACGTTTTATAACATTTTTTATTTGAACCGGATATATTTCTAACAGGTGAAACTGGGTCTTCACATTTAACGTTGACACTACTTGGTGGTCTGCGTGGTACTTTCCTGTTGCTGTAAGAAAGTGAATTTTTTTCCAAATGGTGTCGAAGTCATGAACTACCCCAAAAACATACTTGCTGTCAGTGCCGATATTTGCTGTCCTCCCTTTGGCTATCTTGCATGCCTCAGTCAGTGCTACAACCTTGTCTGCCTGGGCAACTTTCCTGAACAGATAGTGTCATGTTGAGTTATCACAGTGAACCCCACAGCATTCTCGCCTGTTGTCCTATTGCGAGATGCAGACCCATCCACAAACAGTTCCATTTCCAAATTCAGCAGGGGAGTCTCCTGTAAGTCTAACCTTGGGGAACAAACAGTGTTAACAGTTGCGACACAGTTGTGTTCTTCCCTGTCTCCTAGTAAAGGCAAGAGAGTGGAAGGGTTAAGCACAGTACATCTTTTCACATTTATGTTAGGCAAGCATGTTGTGAACCGCAGCCCCCCTTGGGTCAACTGTCTGTTTGAACGGTCCTGTTGGGTTGAACCAAGTTGGGAGCTGACTGAAGGGCACGTTTTAACCCTTCAAAGGATGTCTCAGCTACAGGAGTCCAAGTCACTTAACTCATAGGAAAGGTAAGTCCTCTTCCACTTATCATTTTCCCATTTTCCAGTTCGGAGGAAGCAAGGAATGAATGTGTGACAATATGATGTCATACCCAAAAAAGACTTCACTTGTTTCACAGATGTCGGGTATTTATCTATTTGCCTCTATGTTTTTGGGAGAGAGTTTTCCTTCTGGCAATGCCCTAAGAAAAACACTTCCTGCTTAACAAATTGAAATTTGCTCTTGCTGAACTTGTGCCTCTGCTTCCATAAGTGGTGGAGCACCTTCAGTGTGTCTTGTTCACAGTGCTTTCTGGTCAGGGCTGCCACAAGGATGTCATTAACATATTGTAAGAGTACACTGCCCCCTGCCCCCTTGCAAAGCTCTGTTGTAGATGGTTGTGCTTTTAGCATAGCCCTGTGGTAAACCAGTCCAAGTGTACTGACTCCCATCAAAAGAAAAGCTGAATCAATGCCGTCTGTACGAATATATACAGACTATGTTGTTTTGTGACTAGTGGAGTCTAACAGAATAATGTGGTGTCTGGTATGGTCCGACAAGATACATCCAAGGCCTTTAAGATGAGCCTGATGCCATCCTAAGTCTTGTGACTGATAAGTAGTGTTGTTTTGTAAGCTGTGGCACCTTATGCAGAGAACAAAGTATGACTTTGTAACCTTGACTTACAATGAGTGCAGGCAGAGATGTTCCTTTTACTAGGTTCATCAGTTTGTCCCAATATAAGGGAATCAGTGTTGTTACTTTTTGGTTCAGATCCTTCCACTTTTCAGACAGGGGAATGTCTGCCCTTGCATGTTAAAAATAAACCCTTGCTATTGTTAATTAAACCTGAGACTTGAGCGTGTATTTTGAATTGCCACCACAGTTTTCAACATTACCTTTTTCTCAGCAAATTTTTATTCCAGCCCCTCTCAAACTTAATATCCTGGCCTTTATGGACAAGCGCAGTACAATGCAATTTGTCAGCTATAATGAAATCAACTGTGTGATATTGATATGGTCGGATCCAACAGACGGGCTACTGTAGCTCAAATTGCTGAAAAAGTGAATGCGGGTTCTGATAAAAAGGTGTCAGAACACACAGTGCGCAGTTGGTTTGTTTTGCGTACGTGGCTGTGTAGCAGCAGACCTGTCAGGGTGCCCATGCTGATACCTGTCCACGGCTCACGGTGTTGACTTGGCCTCTAGATTCCGCAGATCTCCGTCTAATCAAGAGACATCCCTGGACAATTCCCTACTAGAAAATATACCATTCCAAAGAAATTGGTAAGTGTGCTTGCAGTCGCACCAAAGTATGCAGTGTCCTGCTGTGTACTAGCTGTAAGTTAACACAGCTAAAGCAGCAAAACACAGGTTAAAAACTCAGCATAACGGCAGGTTAAAAACAGCAAGTTGTTTCCCTTCTCCAACACACCTCGTAGGGCACATCTAGGAACTCAGCTAGTGATACGGAACTGAGGGTTTGAGAGAGCGGCTTCAGTGGTGGTTTGCCCTTCCAATCTAGAGCTGACGCCACTCCGTGTTGCTAGGTAACCGGCATAGCTGGCAAAATGGTAGCAAAATATTTTCAGCCTTACTTTACCTTGTCAATGCATATACCTAATGTAGCTAGCTAGCATTATTTGCAATCTTCAACACCGGCAGACATTAGCATGGCGTCATTCAGGAAAGTTTGAGTAACAAAAGTTGCTAGGTAACCTGTGTTCAGTGTGGCTGTTTGTTTGCCACAAACATTTTAATATTTTCTAAACCTTGCAACAAAACCTTCCACAAAACAATAGCAATGCGACGCACATTTTGATACCTGTCATGTCTCCGTAGCGCAAGAACTGCAGTAGGAGTTAGGGTGGCTATATATATGCACACACACACACAATATATGCACACACACACACACACACACACGTGGGGGATTCTCATGAACATGGTAATAATGTCGGAATGGAGGCAACTCATTCAAATCTTTCTTTAGAGAGATAGATCACCCAGAGTGTGTACAGCCATAGCCAAAGGTTTTGAGAATTACACAAATAGTAATTTTCACAAATCTGCTGCCTCAGTGTTTTTGATGGCAATTTGCATATCCTCCAGAATGTCATGAAGAGTGATCAGATGAATTGCAATTAATTGTCCTTCTTTGCCCTGGAAATGAACTTAATCCCCCCAAAAAAACATTTCCACTACATTTTAGCCCTGACACAAAAGGACCAGCTAACATCATGTCAGTGATCCTCTCATTAACACAGGTAAGAATCCTGACGAGGATAAGGCTGGCGATCTCTTTGTCATGCGGATTAAGTTAGAATAACAGACTGGACGCTTTAAAAGGAGGATGAGGCTTGAATTATTGTTCTTCCTTTGTTAACCATGGTTACCTGCAAGGAAACTTGTGCAGTCATCATTGCTTTGCTCAAAAAAGAATTCACAGGCAAGGATATTGCTGCTAAGATTGCACCAAAAAAAAAAAAAACTTAAGTGACAGAGGTACAGGGATTGGACTGCTGAGGCCTGGGGTAAAGTAATTTTCTCTGAATCCCCTTTTCGATTGTTTGGAGCGTCTGGAAAAACGCTTGTCCGGAGAAGAAAAGGTGAGCGCTACCATCAGTCTTGTGTTATGCCAACAGTAAAGCATCCTGAGACCATTCCTGAGTGGGGTTTCTTATAAACTCATTAACAATTTTGCCTAAGAACACAGCCATGAATAAAGTATGGTACGAAAACATTCTACGAGAGCAAATTCTCCCAGTCACCCAAGAACAGTTTGGTGATGAACAATGCCTTTTCCAGCATGATGGAATACTTTGCCATAAAGCTAATTGATAACTAAGTGGCTCTGGAAACAAAACATCGACATTTTGGGTCTTTTGCCAGGAAACTCCTCTGACCTTAATCCCATTGAGAACTTGTGGTTAATCCTCAAGAGGCAGGTGGCAAAACAAAAACTCACAAATTCTCCAAGCATTGATTATGCAAAAATGGGCTGCCATTAGTCAGGATGTGGCCAGAATTTAATTGACAGCATGCCAGGGCAAATTGCAGAAGAACAGTCAACACTGCAAATATTGGCTCTTTGAATGTACTTAATGTTATTGTCAAAACTAGCCTTTGAAATGATTGTAATTATACTTCAATATAACATAGACACATCTGACAAAAAGATTTTAAAACACTGCAGAAGCAAACATTGTGTAAACCAATACTTGTGTCATTCTCAAAACGTTTTATTATTATTATTACACCGCTTCCGTGTATTTTCTAACGTTTGTCCAGATGTCTGTCAATCAAACACTTTAGACTACTCAGTGGACTTGTAATATTATTAGGGTTATTCTGTCAGGAGAAATCCTATTGTAATTGTAGGTTTTATTATTCGGGTTACTCCGTCATGTGTATTTTCAATTTAAAAAAAGACCAAACATTCCGAAATAGTCGATTTATTAACTTGGTTGATGGGGTTCGTGGTTCAAGGGTTCGTGGTTCAACTCCCTCTGTCTGCAGCAACTTAAAATTAGCTTTTACGCTTCCGCATTTTGCATATGGGTGCGGTACACGTCTGTACATTTTCGAATTGTCCCCAATGTTTTGGAGTAACCCAAATTGCTGCTTGCAGCTATATGTGTTATTATTATTGAATTGTTCACTTTATTTTACTTCAAATAGTCAAATACAATAAACCGTTGCTTTCTACATACATACAACTACTAGACTACTTCAATATGTATGACACTGAATCATAACACAAATAACACATTCCGGAACTTTGCTTGAAGTAATTTGGTCTAACTGGACCTTTCTACATTTTAATTGAATACCACTGATCTATATATACATATACATATACATATGTGTGTGTGTGTGTATCTATATATATATATATATATATATATATATATATATATAGACACCTGCTGTTAGAAAAGAGAATTGCAACCATGGAATGCAGGAATAAAAATGGCCGAACACGCAATTTAACATTGAACAGGAATTAAATAGCCTTGAATCAGCTTTTCTCAGTGTGATTTTGACAATTTAAAAATACTGCGTGATAAAATACACATATTTAGGAAAAGTCGAAAAAGCAGGGTCCTGGAATTTGATCGAGAGCGAAGATATAATTTCTTTCCCTCTTCACTGGGTAAAATTTGGCCGCTCTGGGGCGGGAATTCTGAAATATATGGTAACTATAGGCTCTAACAATTAACAAAAAAGACCCTTCTTATAAATATTATGCTTTATTAATAATTACCTTAACGGACCTCCTAATTACTGTAACAAAAAATGTGTCTTACGGTAATGAGATGCCCTTAGCTAATTTAGTTTGCTATCCATGGGCCATTATGATTCCGCTAAATCTTTTGCAGCATCAGTTCATGCTCTGTCTAATTTGTTACCCTAGACAAAAAAGTATCAATAATCTCAATCAAACCACAAGTATTATACTGTTACGATAATGATAATCTAAAGTGCGTTTTTGGGGTGTGCAAGGAAAATAAGGACATTTAAACAATGAAAGAGAAAAGGCTAGCTTTCCCTGTAGCCATCTTTTATCCTTTTCTTTTCAGTGATGCATTACAGGTGGAAACCTTTTTATTTAGCGATACAGTGTCATTTTTACACCATCCTAAAGTAGAGTTACGGTAATTTGAATTTGGTGCTTGGACCCACGGTTTGTATAGAAAATATGACAAGTTTGGAATCTGAATATGAAGAAATTATAACTTTTTTGTTAAATATGTTAGTCTTAGCCAAATTAAATGGGTTTTAATTAAATATGAGTTATGTTTGTAAGTTTAACACATGTAAACTACTACAAATTTGACACGTTATGGTAATGAGATTTTGAGCAAACATTTTATTGTGAAAAATAAAAATATACAAGTTAATAAGGCAGAAACTAGGCATTGTTTCCTTTAAATATATATAACATTTTCATGTTCACAGACATGGTTTAAGTTGGTTTCATGAGAATTACCCACATATATACATATATACAGTGGGGAGGACAAGTATTTGATACAATGCCGATTTTGCAGGTTTTCCTACTTACAAAGCATGTAGAGGTCTGCATACATATACTGCGGGTGAAATAAGTGTTGAACACGTCACTTTTTTCTCACAAAAAATATTTCCAAAGGTGCTATTGACGACATTTTCACTTCAATAACCAAAACAAATAAGTTGTGTAATATGTGAAATGACACAGGGAAAAAGTATTAAACACATAAAGAAAGGGAGGTGCAAAAAGGGATGAAAAGCCAGGACAACAGCTGAAATCTATCAGTAAGTAAAAAACAATCCAGCCC
The DNA here is from genome assembly GCA_016801125.1 of Novumbra hubbsi. Classification (NCBI taxonomy): domain Eukaryota; kingdom Metazoa; phylum Chordata; class Actinopteri; order Esociformes; family Umbridae; genus Novumbra; species Novumbra hubbsi. Next base: position 77,158 of record JACXGK010000923.1, read on the forward strand.
CTTGTCAGTGCAAATTAATATCAGCTGATTCAGTCCCAACTGATGGCCTATCAAAAGGTCTCATTGCCAAGGTGTCACACAAGACACATCTCATGATGGGTAAAAGCAAAGAGCTGTCTCAAAACATAACGATGGCATTGGTTACAGGCACATTTAAGATTCAGAATGTTCCAGTGACCACTGTTTGGGCCATAATACGGAAGTGGAAAGACAATTATTTCACCATAAATTTGCCACGACCAGGTGCTCCTAGCAAGATTTCTGACAGAGGATTGAAAAGAATAATCAGAAGAGTTGTCCATGAGCCAAGGACCATTTGTGGAGAGCTTCAAAAAGACCTGGAATTGGCAGGTACTCTTGTCTCAAATACAGTACGTAATGCACTCCACCGCCATGGCCAGTACGCAAGCTCACCACGCAAGACTCCATTGCTGAAAAAAAAGCATGTTGAAGCTTGTTTAAAGTTTGCTGCACAACTTTTGGAAAACCAATGAAATACTGGGAGAATATGGTGTGGTCAGATGAGAGCAAACTTTTGAAGTTTGGAGGTGGGAAGATCATTGTGGGGCTGCTTTTCAACAAAAAGTACTGGCAAACTTCACATAATGGAGGAAAGGTTGAATCGGTAAATTTACTGAGGCATTCTTTACACAAATCTGCTGCCATCTACCAGGATGATAAAGATGAAACTAGGGTGGATATTTCAGCAAGGCAATCATACCAAACGCACAGCCAAGGAAACTCAAATGGTTTGAATGAAAGAAAATAAAGCTGCTAGAATCACCTATTGAAAATCTGTGGAAAGAAAGAAAGAATCTTTTACCTCAAAAACGATTGTTAGAAGAGGCCCCTGAACCTTCAACATTTGAAGACTGTTTGGAAGAATGGGCCAAAATCACACCAGAGCAATGCATGCGACTAGTTTCTCCATACAGGAGGCGTCTTGAACAACAAAGGCTTTTGTACAAAGTGTTAAATAAATATCAGTAAGTGTCTTCAATACTTTTTCCCTGTGTCATTTCACATTATTACACACAACTTAACTTCTGAAAATGTAAGTGTGTGTGTGTGTGTGTGTGCGTGCCAAAGGTTTTTTGGCATCTTGTCATTGGTTTTGAAACTGGAGATCATGCAAAATGTCCTAGTGATCATATGAAGCCATTTATTATCTCACAGTTGTTTGGCTATTTTTTAAATCATAATGATAACAGAAATCACCCTGATCAAAAGTTTACATAGCATTGAATGTTTGGCCTTGTCACAGACACACATGGTGACATACCCAGGTTAAAATGGCAATTAAAGTTTAATTTCCCACATCTGTGGCTTTTTAATTTTCATTTAGTGTTAGTGTATAAATTGTCAGATTGTCAAATTGTTTGTTAGCTCATGTGTATGCTCTTAGGTGGCTAGATACTGAGCCATGGGGAGCAGAAAATAACTGAAAAAGACCTGCGTAAGGTAATGTAACTTTATAAAGATGGAAAAGGATATAAAAAGATATCCGAAGCCTTGAAAATGCCAGTTAGTACTTTTCAGTCGTTTATTAAGAAGTGGAAAATTCGGGGATCTTTTGATACCAAGCCAAGGTCAGGTAGACCAAGAAAGATTTTAGCCACAACGACCTGAATAATTGTTTGGGATTCAAAGAAAAACCCACAGGTCACCTCATGGGAAATACAGGCTGGTCTGGAAAAAGACTGTGTGGTTGTTTCAAGGAGCACAATACTAATATACTTGAACAAAAATGTGCTGCATATTCGAGTTGCCAGAAAGTGGCCTTACTGCACCAATGCAAAAAAAGCACCTAGACACGCCTCGAGCTTCTGGCACACTGTAATTTGGAGTGACAAGACCAAAATAGAGCTTTATGGTCACAGCCATAAGCACTATGTTTCGAAAGGAATACCATTCCCACTGTGAAGCATTGTGGTGGCTCACTGATGTTTCGGGGTGTGAACATTTATGGCAAGATGAATGCAGCATGTTATCAGAAAATACTGGAAAACCATTTGCATTCTTCTGCACAAAAGCTGCGCATGGGACGCTCTTGGACTTTCCAGCACAACAATGACTCTAATCATAAGGCCAAGTTGACCCTCCAGTGGTTACAGCAGAAAAAGGTGAAGGTTCTAGAGTGGCCATCACAGTCTCCTGACCTTAATATCATCAAGCCACTCTGAGGAGATCTCAAACGTGCAGTTCATGCAAGATGACCAAAGACTTTGCATGACCTGGAGGCATTTTGCCAAGACGAATGGGCAGCTATGCCAACTATGCCAGCTATGGCAACTATTACAAAATGATTGCTGACTTGCTGCACGTCCACTCATCTTTTCCGATAAACTTTGAAGCTCTCTTAGAGTTGCTTTTGAGTTCTAATTACTTTATTATTAAACACACATTTTGGTAACACACATACTATGCACATTTGGGTGATTTATCAATAATGTTATATGTCGTGGAGCTCCGCCCCCTAGAGGCGTAGCTCTAGCGGTTTACCCATGCCGCATAGCGGCCAACTGAAAACAAAATGTACTAGCTCAGCCAATCGGGGCACACCTGCCCCTATATTTGAGCGTCTGCCCATAACACCACGTCACATTTTTCTTCAGCTTCGACTGAACTGGATGTACTACTGGTGATTTGTTCTTCAAGAATCACGACATCATGAAGATGTTTTTAGAAGCTGCCTGCCGCTGCTCCTCCTGGACGCCGGGGAAGACCGGCACACGGCTTGTGTGTCGTGTCTTGGACCGTGGCACGCCAAGGAGGGTGTTCTGGAGGCACCAGCATGTGCTGCCTGTGCGGCCTTACCTTTGGCTGTTCGCCAGGGTAGGCTGCAGTTCTTCCAGGAGAGGGTTAGTTTGGACGCGGTCCTTTCTTCCCCTTCTAGCGGCGACGACGGCAACATTTTGGAACTGGAGGACGTTCTCCCTCCTTTGACGCAGGATACTCCGCCCCCGCCAGAAAGCGCCAGTGCGGTCCTACCTTCCATTCACCATGGTGGAAGGGCGACAAGAGGCTGTTCGTCGTGCTGTGCCCCCTTTAGAACAGGAGTTCGCCGCACATTTCCTGCCAGGCCAGATTGGATGGCAGAACAGAAAGCCTCTGCTTCCCACATCGAAGGACCGGTTCACGGCGCACATATTGGACAGGTGCTACGTGTTGGGAGCGCAGGCTGTGGCGGCTTCCAACAATGTCGCCTTGTTGGCATCAACTGCTGCCAGCATGGTTTCGGGTGCTTCGGCCCCCTCATCTTTTGAGCTGGGCGAGATCTCCCGCATGCTGGCGGCTATTTTACATCTGAACCAGGCCCACGCTGTTTGCGCGGGCCGGTCGATGGCATCCTCCATGGTGGCGCACCGTCACCTGTGGCTGTCTTTGTCTTCACTGAAAGAGGCTGACAAAGCACCACTCCTCAATGCCCCGTTGACACAGACGGGACTGTTCGGAGAGGCAGTTTTGACGGCGATCGACTCCTTCAAACGGGTTGACGACGCGAGGTCGGAGTTGTCTCGTCACCTGCCGCTGGCCGGGCGGATGGCTCGGCCAGGACCGCCCTCCCGTTCTTCAGCGACGCAGCCCCCGAAGAGCAGCGCGGCGTCTCGGCGGCGGCATCGTCGGCAGCTGGCTACCTCAGCGACAACGGCGACGAACCAGCAGCAGGTTCCCACACTGGCTACGTCTACCCGCAGAGCGGGTGCCTTTACATTCGCCCCAAAGTTCGACCATGGACCTTGGCCGGCGAGTAAACGGAAGCGTTGACTAAGCGTGGAGTTGGCAGAGGACGTCGCAGTCGCCGCCTCAGCCCCCACACTTAAGCCTAGCTCTGAGGAGATGGTAATGTCGCTTTGTTGCCGGCACGGCCCCCTTGCCCAAGAATAAAAAAGTAAATTTTTATTCTGCTTCAAGTGTTTTACATTCTGTAGGGTCTGATGCCCCTGAACGAATTACGCCTAAGCTTCACTTTCCGTGTGGGGACAGTTTAGCTACTCATCTCGCACCGGCTCTAATAGCCGGAATGAATAAGATACCTTTGGTTATGAGCAGTGGCGCTGGCGAGAAAGGTATTCCTTGTCGCTGGCGCCCTGTAGTTGAGGGAGTGTTTCCTTACGTGCAGGGTTGCTCTCGTTCTCGTCCCTTTTTGGGAAAAGTGAACAAGAGAAAACTCATCAGTCGGTGTTCAGACTGATCCTGTCGCAAGCGTTGAGAACTCAACCTTGCTGGTTTCAACCAGGTCCGCTTCTACGGCGGACGGGAGCTGGTTCCCGAGCACGTAATTTGGACAGATTGTCAACTGCTGACGAGACTGTGGTTGAGCCAGCTACCAAGCGGCGTCGCTTGACAGCACTCAACGGTTCCTGTCTACTGAGCAATGACGTCAATTCGTCATCAGCTATCAGTGGCGTGGTGGGTAGGCTACCGGGCTCTTCTACTGATGACCCAGGTTCGGATCTTACCCACAGCACAGACTTTTTTTGTGGGAGAAGAAACCTTATCGACCCCCACTTCGTTGGGTGAGTCGAATAAGAGGTTTTCTTCTAGTACCCCTGTGCTTCCTGCCCCCTTTCAAATTTCGCCCCCCTTGGGTCGAGCCCCCCTCGAAGGGGAGTGCTCAGACGGCGGTGATGGCGAGTGTTACGTACAGTGCCTTTCTGCGGAAGGCTCCTCAATTGAGAGCTCTTCCGTTGTCTCAGCGCTACTGGGCTTGGCGTCAGAGATGCAATCTCAACGCGTGGCTGAATCGTACAATCAGAAAGGGTTACGCGATTCAATTCTGTCGACACCCGCCTCCTTTCTCAGTGGTGTTGGAGACGACTATGGCTTCGCCAGAGAAGGTGGCAGCCCTGTCGGCGGAAATACAGGAGCTCAGCCTAAAAGGCGTGATATCTGTAGTTCCGGAGGCACAGAAGAAGGGTTTTATTCCCTCTATTTTCTGGTGCCCAAAAAGACGGGGGGAATGAGGCCGATTTTTGGACCTCCGCATTCTCAACAAGTGCGTTGCGAAACTGTCTTTTCGGATGCTCACGACAAAACGCCTACTGGAAGCTATCCTTCCAGGCGATTCTTGCACGAGCATAGACTTGAAAGACGCTTACTTCCATGTGTCGATAATTCCTCGTCACAGGAAGTTTTTCAGATTCGCCTTTCAGGGCACGGCATACGAATATGCCAGGGTGCCATTTGGGTTCGCGCTTGCGCCCCGCACTTTCTCCAAGTGCGTGGAAGCGGCGCTGGAGCCTTTACGCAGGAAGGGAATCAGAATTCTGGCCTATCTGGACGACTTGCTGATTTTGGCGTCGTCAGCGGAGCTGGCGATGGAACACACAACTCAGGTTGTGATTCAGTTCTCACACTTGGGGATAGCGGTGAACTGGTCGAAGAGCGCGCCTTGGCCGATTCAACAGGTAGCCTATTTGGGTCTCCGGTTGGACTCGGCCTCTATGACGGCACGCTTATCGGAGGAGCGGATGAGGAGAATCATCTCTGCGCTACACCTCTGCAGACCCCCGTGCACAAGGCCCGTGCGTGCGATCATGTCCCTATTGGGGCTCATGTCAGCTGCCCACGCGGTGGTACCGTTGGGGCTGCTGTACATGCGTGCACTACAGAGATGGTTTGCTGGGCAGCGGATAGATCCCGTGCGCCAACGAAACCATCGTTTGATGCTCCCCGAGTGTCTAGGGGCAGACCTAGACTACTGGAGGGACCCAGTCATTCTGAACCGAGGGGTTTCTCTGGGCAGAGTGACGTCGTTCGTGAGTGTTTTTCACGGACGCATCCTTGACGGGATGGGGGGGTGTGTGTCAGGGTCATTTGGTCTTGACCCGCCTCACGTCATTGGTCGAGGGAAAACACGTCTTGGTTCGATCAGACAATCGAACGACGGTGGCCTATATCAACCGACAGGGAGGAGTCAGGTCTCCTGCGCTCCACTTGTTGGCAAGGCGTCTATGGCTGAGGGCTCACAGCCACCTGCGTTCTCTGACAGCTGCCCACATTCTGGGGATCCTGAATGTAGGGGCGGACCTGTTGTCTCGCCACGAATTGAGGGAAGACGATTGGCGTCTTCATCCCGAAATCGTCTCCCTCATTTGGGAGAGATTTGGGGAGGCCAAGGTGGACCTGTTTGCGTTGAGAGCGAACGCGCAATGCAGGTTATGGTTTTCCCTAAGGGACCAGGACCGTGCGCCCCTCGTCACAGACGCGTTTGCACACCGCCTGTGGCCTCCGGGATTACTTTACGCGTTCCCACCACAGACGTGCATTGCGCGCTTGTTGGCACGTGTGAGGTTAGACCATCTCTATGTGATCCTTATTGCTCCGGACCGTCCGGCAGCAATATGGTATCCGGAGTTAATACAGTTGTTGGTGAGAGCCCCGTGGACCCTTCCTCAGCGCCAGGACGCACTGTCTCAGGCGGAGAGCTCGATTCTGCATCCACCGTCGTTGCGCGGACAGCTGGCGGCTTGGCTCCTGAAAGGGACCGTTTAGCACGCCGGGGTCTGTCCGAGGACGTTATGCGTACGATTCAGGGAGCTAGAGCTGTCTCTACCTCCAGAGTCTATGCTGCTCGGTGGAACATGTTTGTGAGCTGGTGTGACAGGATCCATGTGGATCTGTTTTGTTGCCCAGTAGAGCGGATACTCTCCTTCCTGCAATATCTGTTTGATATGAAGAGATCCCCGTCAACCGTAAAGGGTTACGCGTCGGCAATCTCTGCGTGTCATGAAGGTTTTGGGGAGAGGTCGGTTTTCAGCCACCCCCTGGTAAAACGCTTCATGACTGGCACACGGCGCCTACGCCCTGTGGTTAGGACTGGTGTGCCGAAATGGGAGCTGTCTACGGTTCTACGTGCTCTGTCTGAACCACCTTTTGAACCTTTGACACGGACTTCGTTGAAGGACTTGTCGTTGAAGACAGCGATGCTATTGGCTCTGTGTTCGGCAAAACGGGTGAGTGATCTTTGTGCTCTCTCCACTCGTTCGGACTGCTTGTTTATCAATGGTGAATTAAGCAAGGCTGTGTTACGACCGAACCCTACTTTTGTGCCTAAATCTATCACGAGCTCTTTTCGATCTCGAGTGATCGAGTTGCGTGCTTTCTGTCCTCCACCTCATAAGGATGAGGAGGAGGAGAGACGGCACAGGCTGTGTCCCGTGCGCGCGATTGCGCACTATGTGGACCGCACCAAGTTGATTAGATCCTCCC